>CAJQTV010000265.1:0-134281 GCA_907163055.1 Formica aquilonia x Formica polyctena
ATAAAGAGTTTGTTAATAAATCGCGACCGAAAGAAAGAAGCGCGGGAAGAAAGAAGAGAGTGACGCGAAAAACACGGATTTTTTTTTTTCGAGAAAAACGGGGTAATATTCATTAAAATAGAAGATATCGGGAAATATTCCATCGATTGAAATAGAAAAATCGCGAAGTTCAAGAAGGAACAGAATTGTGCAAGACATAACAGGATTGAACGTGTCCGAGACACGGCAGGGAAAGATAGAGATCAGTAAATCGTCCGAGACGGGAGATTGACGGGAAAGATCTTGAGAGCGAGATAAGCGAACGCGAGACAGTCTCGTAGACAAAACAAAACAAAAGCATTAGATAAGGTGGCGCGATTTAGACGCGACGCCGAATAAAAGAATATATTGAGACGCTGCAAAATACTGCGCGAAATAATATTTGAAATTTACGAATATTTATGTACTGGCTTGAATTTTTTTTTTTTTTTTTTTTTTGCTTGAATATTTTTTTTTTTTTTTAAGATATGTATAAATGTACATGTGCTAATGGGTAAACCGATTGAAGCGCATTAATATAATAGTCAAATCTAAGATTGATAAAGTAAAAGATAATAAATTTTAGAAGCAAAGATAACACGACTGAATAAAAGGAAAGAGATAGTAATAGACTCAATTAATTACAGTTTGAGAAAAGAGAAAGTAAATTATAATTAAAAATAACAAGTTGAGTCCAATTATCAATTGAGAGATTGGTTAAAGAGTATTTGCAGTTTGTTCAAAGTAATAATTAAAAAAAAAAAAAAAAAAAAAAAAAAATATATATATATATATATATATATATATATATTTAAAAAGAAAACCCACAAAATTTATTGAACATTTTCCCGACAAGATATTACATTGAGTGATACATTGGAAACTGCATTTGAATATTGATATAGTTGTGTATAAGTGTGTATAATAACGAAGTTTTATTTCAGCAAAGACGTATAGTGAATACATAACGGACAGACGCGACGATAGTAAAGGGATCGCATACTAGGGTTAAAATAACGAAATAAAAGTATAAAATAGGGACGACATGTCGATAACGAGATCACCGGTAAAAAATAGTAAGCGCACAACCGCAAGCGAAGAAATGGACGTCATAACACAAGTTTCGGCGGAAGCGGAACGATTGCGCGATCAAAATAGTAAGCTTCGCAAGAAAATGGACAGAATAACGAGGGAGGCCGCGGAACGAGAGAGACAGCGGGAAAACGAAATACGCGAATCGATAGACGCGCGATGGGCCGGAGAAATCGACGAATTAAAACGCGAGATAGAAGAATTAAAAACAGGAAGTAGCGGGGAACCAAGGAGAGCGACGGGTAAAAATGATTTAGAAAGAACGGAGACGCGAGGGAGACCGGTATTCGGGAACGCGAGACCGACAGATTATGGCGCGGAAAACGCGAATTTTATGGGAAACGTAAGATTACCGAGGGGCGGATGGTTGACAGATCCATTTGCGGAGATAAGATTCAAAGGGCGCGAGGATAATCAAAACCCGATAAAGTTTTTGAGAAGATTCGAAAAGGTGGCGGAATATGAAAATATAGACGAGCGGGACCAATTACATTACTTTAGGAAATGTCTAAAACGCGGGAAATTGGATCGAGGTAAACGAGCCTGAAACGATTGAAGAGGCTAAAGAAATGTTTCGAGAATATTTCTGGGGAGAGGAACAACAGGCGCGATTCAGAGAGGGCCTATATATAGGAAAATATAAGGCAGGGAAAGACGAATCAATGGCGGAATACGCGATGAATTTAGCGAGGCAAACAAAATATCTCGAACCACCGATGTCAGAGCACGAAGCGATTAGATGTATAAAAAAAAGACATTTCGGAAACGAAATAGCGAGGGAAATTAGGCCGTCGACCGTTAGATCGATCAGCGAACTCGCGACTTTATTAGACAATTTAGAATACGAGCAGAAAGTTATGAAAAGAGCGAAAAGACAAAGCACGGAAGAGATACCGAATATCGCGAGAAGGATGTATGAGGCATGGACGAAAACGGAGGGAGTTAGCAATAGCACACCGAGGCAGATTAGCGACCGAAATTATAGGTTCGGTAGAGAAAATAGATTCGGATTTAATAGCGGAGAAGCGAGAAGGAGGGGATTCGAGAATAATCCACACGACTGACAGCAAACGGTACAGATAACAGAGATACCAAACGAGGGCAAAGGGAGGAAATTAGTTAGGTATCAAAGAGAAGGAAACGCGAATAAGAAAGGCAACGAAGAAGCGATAATGCGTAACCAAGCGAACAGAAGACAGGTAGCGGCGTTAAATATTAGACGGGAAGGAATTAGAAGCGGCGATGAAATAAGCAAAGAGGGAGAGAGCGAGACGGAGATGTTAGACGACGGAGAAAAAATTGAACAATCGATGTCAAGTATAAGAACTAAAAGAATTTTAGAAGAGGTAGACGAAGTGACATGCGAAGATCAGGCGAAAATAAATATTAAAAAAAAAAAAAAAAAAAAAGGGCCATTCGTAACGGTGAAATTTAACAAAATAGAAGCGAAATGTTTAATAGATACGGGCGCGGAAATATCGGCGAGTAGGGACATATACGAACAAATAAAGCAAGACGGAGTAATAATGAAAATACATCCGGTGGAGAAGCTACAACTCGTGGGAGCATTTTCAAAAAAGGCCATAAAGATTCTATTCAAAACGATATTAGAATTTAAGATAGAGGAAAAGACGTTTAGACAGGAAATATTAGTAGTTGACAAATTGATACATGAAATCGTATTCGGAATGGATTTCATATACAAACACAAAGTGGCTATGAAATGTGGAGACGAGGGAATAGAAATAGATTTAGAAGCAGAGGACCGAAAGACACTGACGGTAAACGCGATAATGATAGACTACGAAGGTCCGGAGTTAGCGGACTGCACGCCGGAAGAAATAGATAATTTTTTCGGAATATTAAGCATAACAGGGGAAGATAGAGAACCGGAAAATAGCGAACCAATATTTACGCAGAGAGAGGTAGAGGAGATATTCCTGAGCGACGAGAATGTAAGCGAGGAAGAAAATAATACGGTAGGAGGCAAAGCGGAAGAAAGCGGTGAGCAAAAGAAAGAGAGAATGATTAGGAGAATCGCGGAGGAGAATAGGGATAAAAACGTATCGACGTTAAATATATACGGACCGTTTTTCGGAGCGACACCGGAGCAGAAATACAATTTAACGTTAAAAAACTTGAAAACCGGATCAAGAAAATCGTACTATATGCCGGACAAACGTCTAAAGACAATGACGGACATACTGACGAAAAAACACTTTCAGGGAGAAAGAAAACCGGATATTATAATAACGGATAGACAGGGACAATTCATGAATAATAAATGGAGGATGTTCTGCACGAAGCTAGGGATAAACGCACGGACGATAAATCCTTCGACGAATCCCACGGAGAGGAGAGAGTCGACGGTAAACCTGGAAGAAGAGGAAGAAGAAATACAAATAGAGAACGAGAGAATTGAGGAAATGAAAAAACAATTAGAAATAATGAGACGTAAGTTACAGAAAAATATGGAAGATGTTGCAGGATCGTCCAAAGCAAAACCAAAAACGGATAGGAGAGAAGATGCGATGAGAACCCCGTTAAAAAGGACGGCAGACGAAGAGGAAGTACAGTCTAGAAGGGGGAGCACTGTCAGCAACCAAATACGTACACCTGAAAAAAGAAAAAGAGAAATCCACAAAGAATCGGATTCGAAATTGGAAAGTAGAGAAAAAAATAGGGGAAAGACCAAACTTATCTTAAATGAATCATCATCGAGCCCAGAATTGAAAACGAAGCCTTCAGCAGACACGAAGAACCTGAAACAGAAGAGAAAGACAGAGTATTGTGAGATGGCGAAACAGGGAGATGGAAAAGAAATCATACTTACACAGCAGCAGATTAGAAGGGGGAGCGAACAGAGTGGCAGGCAGAAACCAGGCATAAAAAAGAGGGAAGACAATGACGACAGCGAAACAGGTATGCGTAGATCTGAAATAACAAATAGAATTAATCAAGAGACATTTCAGATGATGATGCGAGCAAAGAATATATGGAGCGAGGCCATACCAGCGAGGAAAATGCTTGCGAGGATAGGAAAAAGCAAATGCAGAACATATATGGACGTAGCGGGACAGTGTGATATTATTTCTACGGCATGCGCGGACAGATTGGAAAGAGAGAACGCAAAAATGGTATACATAACAGATAGAGAAAGGATACCGGAGTGTATGAGAGGGATGAGTGACACGAAAATAAAGGTGGTGCGTATAGAATTAGAAATATATGAGAGGAAAATGGAAATATACCCCATAGTATTATTTGGAAGAAGCGAGGCAATTATAATAGGAGAAGAATCCAGTAGAAGACTTACCGCAATGATGAAAGAACAAAAGGAAAACATATACCCATCGGAGAGGAGTGAACAGCACATCCAGATCCCTACGGCGAGTAGAGAGAATGACGAGACAGATGCAGGCATTGTCCGTAAAAGGGGAGCTGTCAGATACGCAAACAAATCCAGATACTACCAGAATCTGGAAAGAAAGGAAACAGAATTAGAGACACAAAATAATTTTGAGAGTGACGAGACGAAAGACAGGGAAGACACACGCGAAGTCACGGTAGACGAACGCGAAAACGAAAACATTCAAAATAACACAGACGAGAACGAGGACGAAAACCGCGAAGCTTCAATGATAACACACGCGTCGCGAGGCGAAAGGGAAATAGGCACCGAGACGTGTAATTCGGACGCGAGCGAAGAAAGCGATTAATATTAAGTTAGCTTAAGATATTGTTTCGATATAATTTATTCATTCAAAAGTTCGTCGTTCAGACATGTTGAGCGTGAGGCTCCGAGTTAGCATAGTTTATTTTGTTATAATTTCAATTGGCGAAAGTTATTGGCGAACCATGCATAGGATGTGGTCACGGGCGGATGAGTCCAGGACATAGTTTTTTTTTATTATTATTTCTGCCAAATTCGATATTTCAGGCGATGTAGCGGGCGGACGAGTCCAGTATATTATTATAGTTTATTTGTCCAAATTTGATAGTTCAGGCGATGTAACGGGCGGTCGAGTCCAGTACATAGCTTTATGTTTTTGGCCATGTTCGATATTTTAGGCGGAGTAACGGGCGAATGAGTCCAATATTTAATTTTGTATTTTCGGTAGACACGGCGACGTAGATTCATTTCCAGGAGGCTAGGGGTACCTGTAAAAGAAAAGAGAAAGAATTAGAAAGAGTAAAGACATTTGGGACACCCGTTGTATAGGGAGCTGGCGCGTATGCTGGCGCCACGCGGTGTTTGGCGCGCGAACGAAGTGCGCATGCGCGAGAGTGGGGAGGCGCGGCGATGTGCGTGAGCTGGAAGCGGAAATCGTGGTCAGTCGGCGCACAGCGAGAGTTGAGTTAACACGGCCCGCGGACGAAGCGTTATCCGTAATATTGCTGAGATACAGCTAGTCGATTTTGATATAATTATATATCCGCGACGCGTAGAGTTTAGGTGTTTGAATAGTAGTAATACTAGAAGTTTATAAACAAGTGTTCAAACAGAAAATATATTAAAATTGTTCGTTTCGAAGTAAACGCAGTGATAATTTCTTTATATTCCCCGGACCCGGGTAAGAACTCTGGTAGATTGTTTCAGATTGTTCCGGGCTTTGGTATCCACTAAGGGGCTAACCATTTTCCAAAAAGGTGATCGCGCCAACGGAGGTAGTCATTAACAAGGAGTCAAGGATATTCCTGATTGCCCAGATTGAGTAGACACTGTCGGAAACATATTACCTTGCTGCTTGAGAAGGTAAAAGCAGCTGGCGACCGTTTCAAGGACCTTATTTTGCAATTGTGCAGAGGTCACGTAAGTCTTTACCCGGCTTGTCCGGTTACAACCTAACCTAACCTAGAGTACCTGCGTCGTGTGGAAGGTTGCCCTCATCTTCTGAGCTTCTAACCAGTCGCTCAGAAGGGGGCCTGACGGCACTAACCACCCTCTGTCCTGCCAGGCCCTCATCATGGAGGCGCCTTTGCCATTTCATGATGAGTGCCTGCCGGGCTTGTCTCCTTATGAGGACTCTGATCCTGTCGATAATTACCGTTCCCCCCTCTCTGAGCCTCTTTGTACGCTGATATACCTCCGCGTACATTTGGGCCAGCAACTCGAAGGGGGGGATGCCCGCTATTATCAGGACTGCCTCATATGCCACCGTCCGGTATGCACGTGCCACCGCGACGGCCATCCGCCGCTGCACCTGGCGCATGAGTTGTTTGTTGCGACGGACGGCCATCGCACTCTCAGCCCACACGGGTGCCCCGTACAGAGCCACGGCGTGTACCGTGGCCGTGTACAGCCGACGGGTGTGTCCTCCAGATCCTCCTATGTTAGGTAACAGCCTTCTGAGGGCTGCCGCTACGCCATTCACTTTAGGGGCCAACCGAGTAAAGTGTTCGGTGAAGCTCCAGGTGCCATCGATATACAGGCCCAGATATTTAATGTGGTTCCCCATCATAACACGGGTCCCCTCCACAACGATGTGGACCGCAGGCGGGGCCCCACGAGAGCCGTCGTGCATGTAGACCGCTTCGGTTTTGTGAGGCGCCACCCGGAGTCCCATTCCCGAGATGGTCCTTACAGCACAGGCCGTGGCCACGTTGGCAGCCGCTGCTGCTTCCTCCCAGCTATTTCCCCCAGCTAATATTAGTGTATCATCTGCATAGCAGACTACACTGCAGCCGGGGGGAAGTGCTGTTCTCAACACCACATCAAATGCGAGGTTCCACAGCAACGGACCCAAGACAGATCCCTGTGGGACCCCGCATGTCATTTCCCTTTCCTGTGTGGTGGCCTCTCGATCTACGTACGTAATCCTATCGCGGAAGTTGTCCCCTATTACCGCTACAAGGTACGGGGGGACTCTGTGATATTGCAGTGCTCTACCAACTCTTTCCCAGGGGAGTGAGTTGAAGGCACTTGCAATATCGAGGGATACCGCCATTGCCACTCCCCCGTCCGCTATTATGGTCTCCGACATTGTTCGGACGTGTAGGATGGCATCTACTGTAGATCTTGCTCTCCTAAATCCATACTGGCCTTCGCTTAAGTCTGGGCCCTCTCCGGACAGATACTGAGCGAGGCGATCCACGATGATCTTTTCTAGCATCTTCCCCGCCTCGTTTAACAGGCATATGGGCCGGTATGAGGATGGAGAGTCCGCTGGTTTGCCCGGCTTTGGAAGGAGTACTATCTTTGCCTCCTTCCAATTTGTCGGAAAGCGTCCGAGCCTGAGGCAATCCGAGTAGATCCGGCTGATTCGCCCTCCAAGCTCGCCAGAGGCTAGTGCAATGACCTTGCCCGGAATGCCGTCTGGGCCTGGGGTCTTTCGCGAGCTCAGCCTTTTTACAGCTGTTTTTATTTCCTCCGGGGACACCTCTAGTTCCTCTCTCCACTCTACTTGCCCCCTCACAGGAACTGGGTTATTTCCAAGTTCCCTGGTGGGGAAGAGCGTGGTGAGGACGTTGTTTAAGAAATCGGGGTCCATTGCCTCCGTAGTGGGGGGCGCCCAATGTCTCAGCTTACTGAGAACTATTCGATATGGACGCCCCCACGGATCTTCATCCAGGGTCTGGAGGAGCTCATTCCAGGCCCTGGCTTTTGCCGCTCTTGTGGCTTTTACCAGGGAGTCCCTGGCCGCCCGATACTCCAGGTATCTCTCCTCCACTTCTATCCACTTGCTATCTCGTCCGACCACCAGTAGGCGGCGCGTCGGGGGGAGGGTTTTGCCCGAGGCATTGCGACATCACAGATTTCCGTCAGTATTTCCTCCAGTCGTGAAGCTTGCCAGTCAATATCTCTCGCTTTACTATCTTCTTCTGCCCATGTGTTCGAAAGAATCGCGGCCTTGAGGAGGTCTTCGTCCAGCTTTTGGAGAGTCCATTTCTTTGGGCGGGCCCACGCCTCTTGTCGGCGTCTGATCACCTCGGGGGTGATGGCTGCTATCGTCATCTCTATGTATAGGTGGTCAGACGCCGTCTCCTCCTGCAGCACCTCCCAACCACTCACCAAGTGGACCGCAGAGGAGGTCGCCCACGTTAGGTCCACTATTGACTCTCCCTGTGGTCTTACACAGGTACTCCTTGTGCCTACGTTTAGTATGCACAGGTTGAGTGCAGCAGCCCAGTTCTCCAGTATTCCGCCTCTTCTGTTATTCACCAGAGAACCCCATAGAGCCGACTTGGCGTTAAAGTCTCCCGCCACTATGGTAGGTCGCGGGAGGCATCTGTTGACGCATTCCCCAATGCTCTCGAGTCTGTCCTCGAATGCGGCTAGATTGAGGCTTGGGGAGATGTATACCCCGATAACAGATATCCGCCCCCATCGAACCGCTACATACCCTTCTCCGCTCTCCATTCTGGAGCCTGGAGGGGAGTTTTTATTCCCTGTCCATGTTATTGCAACCGATTTCCCCTGGTCAGTGGCCCAACAGGGATGGTTGTTTGGGACTGAATAGGGTTCCGCTGCAATACCTATTCCACAGCCACGTTCCATCAGGCTATGTAGGAACAAGTCTTGGGCCTGACGTGCGTGGTTGAGGTTCGCCTGTAGTATTTTAGTCGTCATTGTTGTTATATGACGGTGCTTCCTCCGGCACCACCTCCATCGGTTGAGCTTCCCTTTCAGCCGTTTTCTGAGATGTCTGAATCTCGGTCCTTCTGTCCCTCCTCAGCGCAAGGGGGATTTGACTCTCCGTTATCTTCTCGTTGCTTACGACTCTGATCTTAGGGCTGTCAGCATTCACAAGGATGTTTTGTTCGACCTTGGCTTTGGGTGTTTCCCTGGCTTTGCTATTCAGACTTTTCTTTCTTCTTGCCGGCAAGCAGCTCTTACTTCCGGTCCTGTGGTCGTGTGGCCTTCCCTGATCCACACACACTGAACACTTAGGCTTCGCCGTACAGGTCCTTGCTGGGTGGCCGGCTTTACCGCATCTATAGCACCTGCCACTGCGGTCAATGCTACTGGTGCAGGTTGCTCTCACATGACCTCCTTCTAGACACCGGAAGCATTGAAGGGGCCTTGTTTCAAGCACCTCCACTCTCGCCAGTGTCTATCCTACTTGTAATGCGCTTTTCTTTATTGCGGCATTTGCTGCTTCTAACGGGCATCTCACCCATACTGAGCCAAGCCCATTGCCCGCCTTCCTAATTGGGCCCACGCTTATGTCCGTGCGTTGGTATTTTCCCAGAGTCATTATGGCTTGGAGGATATCCTCAGCACTGGCTGAGTCGTCCAAGTCTCTAAGCCTGATCTCTCCCATCTTGGTTGGCCTAGCAATCTTTACCCCCTCTTTATCCGCCAGTACTTCTTGCAATTTATTTGCAAGGGCGTCTGCTTTCGCTTTCCCGTCTTCTCCTGCAATCTCGTAGATGAGTGCCCCTGTGACCGCTCTTCTGGTGCGGAGTCCGTCTATCTTGAGGTCCGAGAGCTTAATTTTGCTTCGTGCCTCGAGTATAGTCCGCTCATATTGCCCTGGCGGGCATGTCACCGTTACTGCCGCAGTTTTCGGCAGTTTCCTTACTTTTGCGTTGGTCTCCTGTACCGATCCTGTCCTGCCCGCTGTAACGGCGCCATCGGCGGGTCTGGCGAGGCCGGGCTTGTTGGATATTGTCGTCTTTGGTTTTCCTGTCTTCTTTCCCCCCTTCTTGAGCACCGTAGCCCACGTTACCTGTGGCGCATCCGTGTGCTTAGTTTGGGGGACAGAGGATGTTTCTCCCTTTCCCTCTGGGACCACATTAGGCGCCCCAAAGGTGTTGGTGCCCCCTATAGTACCTCTTGGTATCTGTTTGGAAACAGGTACCGAGGTGGGAAGAGGGTGGACCGTTTTAAACCTGGTGCCGCTCTCCTTAGTACCTCCTTGTTGCTGTCCCATGACAGCAGCGGGGGTGGGAACCTGGGGAGCTGTGGTCCCTTTTCCTGTTCCTTTTCCTTTCCCGATTACCTTGCTCTTGGTTACGGGAGGGTTAGCCCCTTGGCCCTTGGGTTGAGGGACTTGCCCTATGAACTTTCCGAGAGCTTGTTCCATCCTGTCACTCCATTTATTGAAAAGGCTGTCCAGCCTTTTACTGATAATGCGGTCGATAACCGGTAGGCCTATTGGTGCATCTTCCCGGTCTTCCAGCACCTTGGAAATGCCCTTTATTGGTGGTCTAACCGCCTTCGGCCACTCTTCCCTTGGAGGGAGTGTGGGGTTCGGCATCATTGAGCCCTCGCACTCTGTTTGGCCTGTAGGGAAGTCCATTTCCACGTCCTCCTGGACGGCTCTGGTGTTCACCGTCTTGTCGGCACGGCCTGCGTCTTGGCACTCGAGTGCCATCCGTAGGTTTTCTCGGGCCTGGTCCGCCTCCTTTTGCAGTCTGAGGTTCTCCATACGGATCGCTCTCAGCTGCTTACGGAGCTCCTCCATCTCCGATTTCTCATCCTCCGGTGCGTCCACACCCTGCGCTCTTATGGCAAGTGTTGTGGCGCATGCTTTCCCCACGTTTACCGCAGTCTTCAGTTGGTTAACGAAGGTACCTTTCAGGTTCTTCGAAACCGCTGCGACTCTGTGGACTCTTTGGAGATGCTCCATTGCCCTCGCCGATATATCTGGCGTGGGGGCGTCCCTGAGCTCTTCCATTATGTCCTCAACACTGGGAATGTTGAGGCTCGTCTTCGTCTCCGGAGGGATGTAGGAATCATCGAGGATTCTCTGCTCCTCGAGTCTCTCTACCTCCCTTCTCTCTGCCTCTTGTCTTAGGGCATCCCTCCTTTTCTTCTTTTCGTATTCGCCCGTAGTAACCGGGCGGCCTCGCTTTCTGGCCTTTTTGATCTCCCGGCCAAACTTATCCTCCCCATACGTAATCGTACTGGATCCTTCCGAATCATACGATTTGGTTGACGCCTCGGACTGATTATCCTGTCCGTCCTTCATGGACCTCATTGATGTTGTGTCCACCCTTTCTAATGTGATGACCGGAATTCTATTCGCAGGACTTGAGTCCCTTCCGTCACCCATAGTCTCCTCCATACTCTCATCCTCCTCCACCATCATATTGTTGTTTGGTTTTTTGTTGTTAGCTTTATCCATCTTAATCCCACGAGAATGGTAGGAAGGGGTGTCCACCCGGGCAGAGCCTCCTTGCCCGGGTAAGTCCTAGAATACTCTGGGGTTCGGACATGTGCCCCAGAGGCACCGTTCATGACCGGGATATTAACCTCGCCCCGGCCAGCGTCCCTCACCACGGTTGCACACAGCTTAAACTACGAGGAGTGCGTTTGATTCGAGTGGCACTACCCTCTAGGCATACATTACGGCTCCTACCTCCCAGGCCCAAGACGGTATGATCCACCGCCATGGCCCTGAGAGATCACAGGAGGCCTTCCCCGTATGCCAGGGGGAAATCCCACCCCACAAATCCCCGAAAACCCACCCTTACCCTTAAACGCGTGGGTGTGCTCTTAGCACCCTTCCACTTCCCTAAGGAAGCTTCGGGGTGAGCCCTCTCACCACGTCAAGGTGGCACACCATCGAGAGGGACGAGAGGAAACCTAACCTTTTTTTTTTTTTTTTTTTGGTAACGGAGGGGAAATGCCTTTACGCATACCCCGCCTCGATGGGGTTCGAGGCGGGGTTATGTGGGCTCACCCCTGACCTAAACAAACGGCCAGGGGACTACCCACTAAAACCCCTCCGGGTGGTCTAAGCCCGGGCGTTGAAGAAGGCCTCTCCGGAAACTGGCAGCAGCACTACTTCGGAGAGGCCTTCCGCCTGCGAGCCTGTCGCAGAGGGGGGAACGTTATTCTCCCCCCCCCCGAGTCCCCGTTGTCCTGGGGACTCCCACTCACGTTGGGGAGAGGGGGGCCACCACCCCTCTCTCCCACTTCCCGCCGTTGACGGTGCGGGGATGAAGCGGCCGGGCCCAGGTACCCCACCCGGGTCCCCGGCCGCCGGGCCCGCGTTGGTTGCGGGCCCTGCGCGTTTGCAGGGGGAGCCGACATGGACCGGAGCCAATAGGTCCCCGGCCCGCTCCCCCCGCCCGCGTCACCCCGTTGCTGGGGGAGGCCTCGTGGGTAGCGGGGGGCAGATGCTCCCGCGCCCAACAGCCCCCCCCGTTGGGGCCTCCTGGCGCGGCTTGGCATAGCCGCGCCTCTACGGCCGGAAGACCCAGGGGGTTGGCGGGTCCCGCCCGAAGGCACTTCCCGCGTCCCCCCCCCCCCCGTCCCCGGCCGCTCCCTCCTGTTGAGGGACTCCCCGGCGTCCACCGGGGAGTCTCTCCCTCTCTCTCTCAGCCTCCTCCTTCCGCGACATAACTGTTTCGCAGAAGGAGGAGACCGCCTTCCAGGACCCCTCGCTCTCAAGCATCGTCGCAATGATGCTCGAGAGCGAGAGGTCAATATTCCCCCCCAACCGTTGTACGAGGACACGGCGCTCGTCCGCCCATGTTGGGCAGAACTCCAATGTATGTTGCGCCGTGTCCTCGTCCCCCCCGCAGTGGTGGCAGCGTGTGTCCACCTCGCGACCGATACGGCACAGGTACGAGCCAAAACATCCATGGCCCGTGAATACCTGTGCCATACGGTATGACACCTCGCCGTCCGCCCTCTCCACCCATTTAATTAGGCGGTGGCGAACGGCCTCGATGACGCGTGCCCCCGAGTTATCTCGGGGGTTGGAGAGGTCATCCAACCACTCCTCCAGCATGCGCCGCCGAGCCTGGAGCCTCACGGCAGCCCTGACCCGCGGGATCAGGACAACGCCCAGCCCACCGAGCTCCTTAGTACGCCTGTACACTTCGGCGTACATCTTGGCATAGAGCTCGATGGGCGGCAATCCCGCAAGTATTGAGGCCGCCGTGTGCGACACCGTCCGGTAACCGCGGATCACCCTGATGGCCACCCGCCGGAATATGCGGCGCAGCGACGCCTTGCCGCGCCGACTCACCATCAGGGCGTCCGCCCATACCGGTACCAAAAGAGACATGTATACCGTCCATACCGGTACCAAAGGAGACCGATAGCAAAGACAAGCCGACAATGCCGATTCCTAGATCACCGGTAAAAGGGGCAAAAAAACATACCGCGAGCGAGGAAATAAACGTGATTCCGCAAGTAACGGCGGAAGCGGAACGACTTAAAGAACAGAATAGCAAGTTACGCGAAGAAATGGAATACCTGAAAGAAAAGTTAGAAGATTTAAAAACGGATAGGGAAAACGGACCAGAAAAATCGGAGGAAGATTACGCGAGAGAATCGGGCGCGCGAAGGCGACGCGATAGACCGCATCAAACCCGAGAAAATATCGCGTACGCGAGAAATAGTCTAGGAGAGGAAAATACAAACATGTTAGGAAACGTTAGATTACCGCGGGGCGGGTGGTTAATGGACCCATTCGCGGAAATAAAATATAAGGGAAGAGAGGGTGGACAAAATCCAATAAAGTTTCTGAGAAAATTCGAGAAAATCGCGGATTACGAAAATATCGATTATAGAGACCAGTTACATTACTTTAAGAAATGTATGAAGGGAAACGCGAGTAATTGGATAGAGGTAAATGATCCGGACGATATAGAAGAAGCGGAAGAGTCTTTCCGGGAATATTTCTGGGGGGGACGAACAACAAGCGAGATTTCGAGAAAATCTATATACCGGGAAATACAAATCGGAAAAGGGAGAAACGATGGCGGAATACGCGATGAGCCTTGCGAGACAGGCAAAGTATTTAGAACCGCCGATGAGCGATCACGAGATAATCAGGTGCGTGAAAAGACATTTTGGAAACGAAATTGCGCGAGAAATACGACCGTCGACCGCGAAATCAATCGGCGAGTTAACCAGTCTATTAGATGATATCGAATATGAGAAAAAGATAATTAAGCAATCGAGAAGACAGATTGCGGAAGAAAATCAGTTAAGTGCGAGGAAAACGTACGATACAAGGCAAAGGCCGGAAACCGCGTTTAGGGATAACGTACCGAGAAGATTCAACGAACAGTATCCGCGCTACGGACCCGATAGAGTATACGAAAGTTATGCGTCGGGGAATCAGAGAGGAAGATGGATAGAAGAAAATAGGGAAAGAAGACAATCGTCGGTACAGATTTCGGAAATACCGAATAGCGAGGGCGATAACGAGAATAAAAGAGTCGTAGGATACGATAGAAATACAGCGCGAGATAGGATAAGGGAAAACAAAATAGTACCGAAGGCGCAGATAACAAAGAAACGCGTCGCGGCGATTAAAATTAAACGCGGCGAGACAACAGAGAGAGAAAGATATAGCGGGGAGGAAGAAAGCGAAATAGAATCTCAGGAAGAAGATAGAGAAAGCGAATCAGCAATCGCGAGTATAAGAACAGAAAATATATTGAAGGCTGTAGACGAGGTATTCTACGAAGATCAAGCGAAAATAAAAGTACAGAAAGGACCGTTCGTAACAGCGACGTTCAATAAATTAAACGTAAAGTGCCTGATCGACACAGAGGCACAAGTATCCGCGATGAGCAAGGAAATATACGATCAATTAACACAAGACGGGATCAAAATGGAAATACAACCGGTAGAGAAGATGCAGCTAAGAGGCGCGTTTTCAAAAAAGGCAATTAAAATATTATTTAGAACCACGATAGAGTTTAAAATCGAAAAAGCAAGGTTCGAGCAAGAGATTTTAGTCGTAGACAAACTAATACACGACATAGTGCTCGGAATAGACTTTATATGTTATCATAACGCCGCGATACAATGCGGGGATAGCGGAATAGAGATAGAACTCGAATCCGAGGACCGGAATATCGTAACTATAAACGCGATAATGCTAGAGCAGGAAGCGCCGGATATAACAAATTGTACGGCAGAAGAAATGGATTCGTTTTTTGGAATACTAAATATAACGGAAGAAGAAATAGACGAAAGCGACGAACCACTATTCACGCAGAGAGAAATAGTCGAAGTATTAATGAGCGACGAAGCAGAATCGGACGCGGAAAATCGCGACATAAAAGATTTTGACAGGAAAGAAAGAGGCGAGCGAGCAAAGGAAGATATGGTAGAAAGAATTGTAGAAGAAGAGGAAGGTAAAAGTATCGCGATGTTAAATTTACACGGACCGTTTTTCGGGGCGAGATCGGATCAGAAATACGCGTTATCGTTAACCGATGCACGAAACGGATCAAAAAAGACATACTATATGCCGGACAAAAGATTAAAGACGTTGACAGATACGATCGCGAACAAATATTTAAAAACAGAAAGAAAACCGGACATAATAGTTACGGACAGACAGGGACAATTCAGAAATGATAAGTGGAGAATATTTTGTAACAGGATGGGAATGAGAGCATGCACGCTGAATCCCACGATGAATCCCACGATGAATATATCGAGAAATTCCAGGGAAAGAAAAATCCATATAATAGACCTGCAAGAAGAGGAGGAGAATATAATAGAGCAGAACAGAAAGATCCAGGATATGAGAAATCAATTAGCCACTATACAAGTTAGAAAACAGAAAGATACAGAGGTAATACCAAGCCCGATGCAGCCGTGTAAAAAGGCCAAAGAAGAAGGAAGACGCAGAAATCCAAGAGAGATAGGCAGCAGAGACTGCAAAGAAGAAATCAGGTCAAGAAGGGGGAGTGACGTTGACAGCGTGGCAAAGAAATCTGAAAGAAGAAAAGAGACACACAAAGAATCGAGATCGAATCAAGGAAAAGAAATAGAAAGCAGAGAAAAAGCTATACATATCTTAAACCAGTCCATTCAGAATGAGAAAAGCGAAGAAAACAATCCTAGTCCAACGATGACATCGAGGAACCTGAAACATAAAGAGACTAGAAGGGGGAGCAGCATGGGAGAAAGTGAAAATGAAAAGATACTTACCAATCCTCAGCCTAGAAGGGGGAGCGAGCAAGCAAAGAGCCTGAAGAGATTCATAGGACACAGCAGCGAAGCAGAAACAGGGGACGAATCGATGAGAGAACCTGTAAAAAAGAAAAGAATTAACCAAGAGGCTTTTGAATTGATGTTACGAGTGAAGGATATACTAAGCGAACAGATACCAGCCAAAAAATGCTGGCAAAGATACAAACAAGTAAGTGCAAAGCATACATAGATAAGGAAGGCAAATGCGATGTAATTACAAAGACATGCACTGAGAGACTAACTAACGGAGGACTAGGCATGACTTACGTGCAAAAGGAAGACCTTATACCAGATTGTATCAAGGAAATAAGCGAGATGGGAGTAAGAATGATACAATTGAGGGCAACGATAGACGATAAGGAAATAGAAATACACCCAATAGTATTATTCGGCAGGAAGGATGCGATTATACTGGGAAAGGAGTCGTACGAGAGGCTTACCTGCTTACAAAAGAAATGGAGAGAGCAAGTCCAACCAATGGTACGAAGCGACGAGCATATCCAGATGAGGGAACCAACAGCGAGTGACAAAGAGACGATGGAACAGCCCAAGGTAGTAGCACGAAAGGCAGGAGCATACAAGTACATTACCATGTCAAAATACTACAGAGAGCTAAAAAGAGAAAAAGTAGAGTCAGACACACATGACAGTTCAGACAATGACGATACAGAAAACGACATAAAGACAGAAAAAGATAGAAGTAAAAGAGAGTTAAATAACATTTCAGATGCAGAGACAGTAATAGATAAAGAATTTAGTGACAGAATAAATAGAGTATACAACATGAACAAGACAGACAGAGAGCAAATAAAGGATAAAATAATAGATATTGACACAATAAATAATAACAAGAAAAATAAAGACAGATTAAGAAAAAACCAATATAAAATAGAATGGGAGGACGAACGAAGTGACGAGACAGACGTAGATAGCGATAGAAATAACCACACCGCGGAACAACACAACACGTCACTTATAACACACGCATCGAAAGAAGAACGCGAATTAAACATTTGTACACGCGACACAGTAGCGAGCGAGAATCTTGACACACAAATACACGATTTCGATACATTAGTAGCGAACGCGGAACGGATAAGCGATGTAAACAACTTGTCGGCGCGAAGTTGTGACAGATCATCGAATGCGGTGAACATAGACGCAAAAGTGAGAGAGAAAGTCAGTTCGAAAATAGGACAGGGCGTTAAAGCGCGCGAAAGGGATCGAGGGAGCGAAAACGAACGAAGCGGCGCGGAAAATAGAAAAAAGACGCGGCAGAAAAACATAATGAATAGGAAAAGAAAATTAGAAGCGCTATGTAATACGGCGTACACATTGCAGCGACAATTAATAGATTTAATGCATGATACATATAAGGACGAGCGCGAACGAATAGACATGTTACGCGATAGATTAATTAGACTTAGAAAAAGACAAAAATTTGTAATCCAACGGCGGAGAAAAGGACCAACAGCGAACGAGAGGGACACAAGCCAAAGGAGGGAATCAGCAGACCCGGATAATTCGGAAGAAACGGGAAGCAGCGTACGAAAAAAACAGGCGAAAGTCGTCCAGGCTAAACCAAGGGTGACTCAACACCTGGTGGGAAAATTCGTAGACCCAGGCGGAAAAGCGTTCGAGACAAGGTTGTTGGAAAATAAAATCCAACGGGACCAGCAGCAGACATTGGACCTCGAAAGCGAGAAATGGTTCGAGGAGTACCAGCAAAAAGAAAACGTGGTGCCCAATCAACAAAAAAGGGACCATATCCAAAGCCCGGTGGGAAGCAGCTCGAGGCAGGAAAGTTTTAACATGCAATCGGAGAATCACTCACCTGTGAGGAAGAAAAGGAAGGCGATAAAAATCGTATCCAGCGAAGATGAGGCTGACAACTAGAACCAGACCACATCAGATCGCACCAACCACAGCCCGGTTTTTGGGAAAGTTCTCTCGAAATACGTACCGAATTTCGAGAAAACTTTAGAAGGGGGTATGCGATCGGCTGGATCGGTCCCCGTTGAGGAGATACGCGGGGGTGCCTGGGAAAGCGAGGAGGACAACACAGGGTGCAATCCAAGGGAACGCGGAAGCAGCCTGTGCAGGAAGGACGACCTGAGAAGCGTTTTGGAGCATCGACGGAGGGCCGTCTGAGTCCAGAGCAGCAGTAGAAATTAAGAATAGAAGTAAGAAGCGCGTATTATCAGAAATAGTATATTAAAATTATTAATAGTCATTTAAAAAACGTATTAGAAGCCGGAAAACAGTAGATTGATTTGAGTTAATATTAATAACGCGTTAGAAACCGCAGAGCGGTAGATTGATTTGAGTTATTTGATTTAAAGCGTTTATTTTGAAAGAATTTATTTAGTTCGTGGAGATTTGGTTTGTACAAATACTCTAGTCGAAAACGGATACCTGAAATAATTAAAGAAATTATTAAGTTCAATTCATACGCGCTAATGAGGCGACAGATTTAATTCGAGTACCTAGTATAGGGAATTATAACTAGATTAAGGTGTATATACATGTTCCGATTTTATTATTATTTGTTTACGCAGAGTTATCTGTAAATACTTACCTGTAGTGGCGTCGGAGTCCAAGGATACCTGTAAAAAGAGAAAGAATTGGTTGCATAAGGAATGGATGCATGTGAGACACCCGGTGCGTAGAAAGCATGGCGCGCGAAGCGGCGCGACGAGCGGCGCGAACACCGGTGCGCAACCGAAATGCGCATGTCCGAGAGTGGGGAGCGAAGGGACGTGCGAGATCCGGCAGCGAGACTCGTGGTCAGTCGGCGCGAGGCGATAGTTGAGAGAACACGTTATTCCGTTGTACATTTAAGACCCGCGAACGGCGCGTGATCCGTTGTAGTTCGGTTTCCTGGATTCTGGCAAGAT
Organism: Formica aquilonia x Formica polyctena; assembly: GCA_907163055.1. NCBI lineage: Eukaryota > Metazoa > Arthropoda > Insecta > Hymenoptera > Formicidae > Formica > Formica aquilonia x Formica polyctena. The sequence goes on from CAJQTV010000265.1 coordinate 18,910, forward strand.
TCGGGAGATTAAAGTCGATAGTTCAAGAGGTTGATTGCGAATAATAATTTGAGTCACGGTTTTCAATAATAATTGTTATTTCGGCCCAATTGCGGGGCACCAGTTCGTGATTTATTCACAAGCCTTATATTCAATAAACATATTCATTTTCAAACTTCAATTCAGTGGTCTTATTTCGGTCTTCGGGAACCCGGGGTGTATTCTTTCACAGGATCTTCAGGCATCCCAGATCGGAAAAGATCGCATCCGAGGTGATTGTTCCGGCGAGAGGTGGTGAAAACCAAGGAGTTTCGAGATTCCCGGCCACCCAGTTCCTATATCGCTCGATTGAAGTCCAATCCTTGCTGTTTAGAGGGTAAAAACAGCTGGCGACCGTATAATGGACAGAGAATCCACAGATTTCAATGGTATGAGTAAGTAATAAATCGGCTTGGCCGGTCACAACCTAACCTAACCTGAAACAGAAAAGGAGAAAGGAATTAAAAAAAATTCCCAGCCAAGCGGATAAGCAGTGGCGTTGATAACAGCGCAATCCTGGCGCTGTGCAACCTGTCCGACGGCAAACTTGACGGGACGTCGTCCGGAGCATTCCTTGTTCGTTGGTGGTCAAACGAACTGGCGACCGTTTTAATAAGTTAGGAAAACCTGCAATTTGAGTAGATTTCTCCATCTCGCGTGTTTAGTCCGGTCACAGTAATATTGTCGCGAAATCCGGAAAATAACCGGTGTCTCAACGAATTTGCTAGTGATATACGAAGTCCGATCGAGATTACTTGTCCGTGAGAGCGATAACCGGTAAGAGAGATTTATCTAAAACACAAATAGATAAATAAAAATAAAATAGTAATTAATAATAATAATAATTATTATTATTATTTTAAATTGGCGACCGTGACAGGACGTTGCTGAATCAAGTGTTGCGAGTCGAGTATTCGTGAAACGCGGGTAATTACGGGCTAAGATAGCGCGCAGGAATCCGGAAACAACGTTTCCGAACGACGTAGTAACGCGGTGACGGAGACGACCGGTAGTGACGTTTTAAAGAATAATTAAAGATTCGCGAACGCAATGACGGACAAACGCGAGAACATTTCGGTGGCGGGGGACGCGAGCGAACCCGACAATAAAAACCCGAAGTTATTAAGATCACCGGTTAAACGCCGGGAAACAGTCAACACGCGTTCGAAGGATAAAGTGAACGCGGAAGTAGAATTAGCAAGGCGCGACGCGGAATGCGAAATTCTCAGAATACAAAATGAGAAATTCCGTAAACGTCTGGAAGACTTAGAAAGGGGGCGCGAAAGCGATTTTCAAGCCGAAAGTAAAGTAGGCTGGTCGCAATTAGGCGTCGAAAATTTTAAAACTCTCAATGAAATATGTGAGAGAGTTAAGGCGTTGGAGGCGCGTAATCCGGTAACTCCGAGCGACGACAGACAACATGATAGCGAGAAATGTCATGTGAGATTGTCCGACGCTAGGGAAAATTCCGGGCAACGAAACTTAAAATCTCTTAAAGAAAGATATGAAAATGTTAGGGAGTTAGAAACACGCGATACGGTGATTCTTGGCAACGACAGACATCATGATAGCGAGAAATGTCATGAGAAATTGTCCGACGCTAAGGAAAATTCCGTACGTGCTGAAATTAGAGTAGGAGAAAATGATAGCGATGGTTTTGCGAGCTATGATAAATCGGAAAAAGAAGAGGATGACGAGGAGGAAGTTATCGTTTATTTTATAGGCGAAGTACGCGATGGGGATTCCATAATAGACGTATGGGAAAATTTTTTAGAAGACGCGTTGGAACAGATTAGCGGAAAGGACCGTAGAGAAGTTCATCGACTTCTCGATAGCGCAGGTTCGATTGTCGAACGAATAAACGCGGTTCTGATTTTCTTAGATAAATTAACAGGAAAAGTTTTTAAGCTTTTCACGATGCGTCATAATAAAGTCACAAACAAGCTGTATGATTTCAAACTAATCGGAAAAGAAACCGTATACTGTTATGCGGAAGAGGATTACGTTTCAGATTCAGATTCGATAGATAGTGAATACAACCTAGATTATAATTGTCATAGGACTAAACTGTCGAATGTTGAAATCGAGTTTACGGAAGACGTAGATTTAGATGTAGACGAAGCGCAGGATTTGTACAGACCGGGAAACTTAATAGAAGATTCCGTACAAACGATCGCGGAAATGGCTAAGGAAATGCGGCAGGCGTGTGAAAGAAAGTGCGAAATTAACAATCCCAAAAAGGGAAATGCGGAAAGATTTAATTCCGTAAAACCACAGGCAAAAATGTGCCTATTGATTAATAAAGAGATTGTAGAGGTAGAGTTCGTAGAACCGTGCATGCAAGACCAGGAAAATTTTGATTTCCGCATAAAAAATAATGGTTCTAAAGTAAATCTCGATATTCCGCATTGCGAGGAAGCATCCGTCGTAGAAAATAATGCGAACGAAAAAACCGGTGACGTCGTCAACACGCAGTCAAGCGATACGTTACCCGACAAAGGGATATCAGATTTCACAAATGACGCCGCCAGTGCGCGGGCAAGCCGGACGATAACGGCGAGCGACGTAGCAGCCGAGCGAGACAGCGCGAGCACGCGAGCAAGACAGCCAATGGCAGCGCGCGACAAGGACAGACCATAGCGGCGAATGACGCAACGGTACTGACTGACGATAAGGACAGTACGAGCGTTGGACAAGGACAACAAACGACGACGTGCGTCGTAGCTGAGCCAAGTATCTCAAGCAATAACGCGAACTCGGAAAATACAGCGGATTTAATAAATATTCATGACTACGCACAAGCGAGTATGAACGAACCGGTTGAACAATACTGGGTAATTGAAAATAAGTTATAGAAGCAGGATAGCTTAAATACAGATAGGGACAACGCGGAAAAGGTAGAAACGTTATATAATGCACACGAGACTAATAAAAAGGAAATTATACCGAAATACAAAGGCGCTGATGAACAGGCAATTAAAAACCTTATGGTTATTCAGGATTTCCCGTCTCGTAATGATATAACGCAAATCGAAGATAGCGCGGTTAGGAATAAACCCACTATTAAATTACAAATAGAATTAAACGCGATGACATTTAATTCCGCGGTTTTAAACACAAATAGCAACGTCCTGACAAAAGGAACGTTACAGACAAAAGATGAATTCGATAATATCATGAAAATATTATCGGAAACTAAATTTAGAATCGCGAACAAGGCCGATATAATAAAAAACGTATTATCGGGAAATGAAAGCATATTAGCGAAACGGGATGGAGAAATTACGCGACAGGTGCAAGTTTGTCCTAATGTGAAGCCATGGCAAAGCATCGAACCATCCAATCCCGTACTGGAGGATGTTATGTATCTAATTAAAAGCTCGAGCGAAAATATAACGCTCATAAAAGAAGAAACCGACAGGAAGGATGACTACATGCAACTCTCAATCAACAACAATCTGAAGGAAAACCCAGATAGCAAAGGACACATGGTTTTCGATCCAGGAATCCAGAAACCATTTTTAACCCGTAGCAGGCAGTCTAATGCTACGGAAGTGTGCGGATATTTACGCGCAATAATTTCCGACAGTAAGATATACTCTGTCGGGATTATAAAAGCGAATGTTAGTGTTCGCATAAATACAGACAATTTCGAGTCCACAATTTTCGTGGAAACCGAAATATTGAACAGCGAAGAAGCCTATTTTCTTCCCGGAAGATTGACATATAGTGAGGAAAACGACATGTCGAAGAAGAAAAACGAGGAAGCTGCCATTCCACCAGTGACTTCGAGCGAACAACTGTCGCTCGAAACAAGAAGAGGAACAGACAGCGAAGAAAAGCAACCGACGACCCAGACGTTGCAGTCCCATTCAGTTAATAAAAGTGATAGCGCGATTTGCGACTCAAAGATCATGATTTTCTATGAGAAATGCGTAAATCCGCAAAGAAATGTTAAAGGTGCGAACAGTGTTGCGAATATGATACCGGGTAATATAAATACCTTTAATCCGCGTAATATTAACATTCCGTGTAAAGCGAGCGAGAAAAACACGCCAAAAAGAGACAGAATTAGAGACAATACGCTAATTTTAAGATTAAATCGCGGACAAAGTGGAAAGGACGCATTTACGCGGTATCTTAGTCTAAAAAAACTAAATAATAGCGATAAGTGCTTAGATAATAAGTCCGTAATAATAAATTCACAAATTCAAAAGAAATTTAGCTCTTCTAATGAAATAGAGATTTTATATTTTTCTAATAATAGCGAAGAAAACGACGAAACTGAAATTAATATCATAAACAGATTATATAATAATATTAATAAATGGATACAAAAAATGAAAAACACAACGCGATTAAGTTTAGAAGGAAATAACACGTTGTACAATTTAATCGAATTAAATCAAAACATAAATACATTACGCAAAGACCAAGAAGAATTAATATCTCTTGAAGATTTGAGTTTACAAGATAGATTTAAATTAAATAATAAGAACTTCCATTGTACTGATAAAATAAATAAATCTTTTAGTAGATATATAAGAAACTTAGAAAATAAGCTAGATATAAGAAGGAATGGCGAGCAGAATGAAAGAACATTAACAAGCGGCGACATAAAGACTAAAACGCCAACGATCGTTAAAATTAACGATTTAATTTTAAATAATTATGTAAAAAACACAATCTTTATAAAAACGTTAGAGTTTAAGAAACCTCGTTTAATTAGTGTAAAAAACATTAATCACTCGTATATAATACTTTATAATATTGCCAATAAGTTAGAGATCAATGAAAGTCCAGCGGGACAAAACAACGAGCTCAGCATAAAAGCTCAGATATGTAAAGAATTTAAATCTCCAAAAGAGCTGTTGTCAATTAGCCAGATTGACATAAAACAAAAAATTTGGCAAGTAAACAATCCCAAAAGTGGCCTTCAGGAGAAGAAGAACATTCCTCCTGAGAAGACATCATCAAAAAGGAAGCGGCCGGACGACTGCGAGTCCAGCATCAGCATCCCGAGACCTAAAAGGACTTCGTTGATCTCGGCAAAGTCTTTTGGAGAGGGCAATAAAGCCGGGAAGGAAAGCTACCAACCCCGCAGTTCAGTAACACAGCTAGGCCAGCAAATAAACATTCCGAGACTTAAAAGAACTTCGCCGATCGCTATGTTCTCGGCAAATTTCTTTGGAGAGGGCAATAAAGCCGGGGAGGAAATCCACCTGCCCTGCAGCCCCGAAACCCAGCGAGGCCAAGAAATTCGACGAGACGACACTGGGAAAGAAATCCCGAATCTCCAGACCGTCCCGAATAGTGAAGAGGGTGAAGAATCTGAAATTTATATTGTACGACAGCTCAAGTGAATCCGAGCATGATTCTAGTCGGCTGATTAGTCATTATAATTAATAAGATATTATAAAAGCAAAATGTAAATAGAAAACTGAGATTTTAGAGTAAAAGTGTAGCGGCCGAGGTACTACACCAAAAGTGCAGTTCACCTGTACTTTTATAGAATAAGCTATAGTTTTAAGAGAACGTGTATATATAGTTTTAAGACACCCTGTATATAGTACGATAAGGTAATTTTAAGGAAAAAGCGATCCGACCGATTTTTGAACATTTACACCCGTTATGCAGCACATTGTATAGCTGCACATATAGTATAGCATAAGACACGCGCACGCACAGGGGGCGTGTTCTAGAAGAGAGGGAATCTCGAAAGCGGAGGAAAACCAAAGAGTGGGAAAGATATAAAAGGCCGTGCAGAGAGAGATTCGAGGCCTTTTTTCCCGAAACCGAGAGATCCGAAAAATCGTCTTGCGGGAGATTGTATATCGCTGTTGAGAAATCTTTCGAAATAAAGATACGCGAGTGTACAAGAAAAAGGACGGCCTTTTTCCCGAAACCAAGCGTCTGAAAGAAAATACGTCTTGCGGGTTTTTTAAGTATTGAACGTTGAAGGTGATAGTCGCGAAACAAAAATCTCGTGCGTGTTAGAAATTCGCGATAGAAGATATAATAAAAGGCAGTATTGTTTTATAAGCGCGATAGATCTCCGAAGTGTGGAGATTCGCAAGAGAGCGAACATTTTATACGCGTTTATATATTCTCTTTCAAATATATTTTATACTTTTTATATATATATTAAAAAGTAGAGTGAAAGTAATTTACTTACCTCAAACCTGAAGACTCCTTACCTGTGAACGTGAGTCGATCCAGCTACATCCATCGGGTAGTCCAGAAATCCATGGGCGTTGATCCGGCGAATCCAGCGGCGACCTGAAAAGAAGGAAAAAGGATTAACAGCGAAAGAGAACATTTGTCCAACAGCATGACGTTGCACAAATAACGTCGTTCCGACGTATTCCTGAGGCGTCGAAATAGTTTTCATCCAGTGGGTAGTCCAGAAATCCATGGGCGTTGATCCGGAGAATCCAGCGACGACCTAAAACAGAAAAGGAGAAAGGAATTAGGGAAAATTCCCAAGCAGCCAAGCGGATAAGCAGTGGCGTTGATAACAGCGCGATCCTGACGCTGTGCAACCTGTCCGACGGCAGACTTGACGGGACATCGTCCGGGGCATTCCTTGTTCGTTGGTGGTCAAACGAACTGGCGATCGTTTTAATAAGGTAGGAAAACCTGCAATTTGAGTAGATTTCTCCATCTCGCGTGTTTAGTCCGGTCACAACCTAACCTTTTTTTTTTCGATCGTCTCTATGGAGGGGAAAATGCATTTACGCACCGTACCCCCGGGCCGGCCCCGGGGCGTGTGTGGGACTCCTCCGCGACAATATGCCGCAGAGACTACTCACTAAACCCCCCCCCCCCGGCTGATGCGAATTCATCAGCCTGCTACTAAAAACTGAGCGCGTGAGAATCGTTAACACATAACAACTCCACCCGCCCAGCTCATAGCTCGCACTGTTTTCAGTGCCATTCTCCAATAACTAACTACCTAATTTGTTTGCTACGGACGCAAGACTATTCTATAAAAATAAATTATCCATATACCAATTATGATTCCCCAGGCTGATATCCATTAGCCAGTGAGGATCCAATAACCGATAATCACTAAATCTAATATTACTTAGAACTACCTAAATTAAAATAAATTAAATTAAGCCCACTCCTGGACTCCCCTGAAGGAGGAATTTATGTCCAGAAGGTGAAGCAATACTACTATTTACACCTAATAATATTATAATAATAAATGAATGATTAAACTAAACTAAACTAGAACTAATAATAGAACTAAAATAGAGCTAACCTGATGCAGCTTCACTAACGGAGGAGTTCGCTAACGCTTCCTGCATTTGACGTTCCCTCTCCAAAATCTCTTTGGTGAGCATTACACCCTCCGCGAATCTAATTACTGCCACCCACGCCTCCTTACAGTAACACATCGCAGCGATCACGGCCTCGAGTGTGAGATTATCTCCTATCTCTCTTTTGAGGGCATCCCTTTCAGAGTTCCAAGCAGAGCACTCCTGCCAAGTATGTTTCGCTGAGTCCTCTGTTTCATCCGTACAATGCTCGCATATCGCAGATTCTACTTTACCTATTCTTAAAAGATACGTTCCAAAGCACCCATGCCCTGTTAGAAGTTGCGTCAGTCTAAAGGCCATACTTCCCCACCTTCTATCTAACCATTGATTAAAGTTGGGAAGTATCGCCTCCCTAGTCCTACTACCGTACAGACCAGGGCCGTCTAGATATAGTTCCCACTGTCTTCGCATAAGTAATTCTTCCTCTCTCTTGATGTCAACCTCTCCTTTTTCAGACCATAAACCGACCGCTACTAAATCCCGTACACGTTCATATGATCTTTTCCTTGCTCTCGCTAGAAGGTGCAACGGCGGAATTCTAGCTAACAAGTTTGCTGCGTCCAAAGAGACCGTGCGATAACCAGAAATTACTCTGTAGTCTATCGACTAATGTCTGAATCTTGCGGGAGGTGGATAATGCATCACTCCAGAGTGGAGCCCCATACAGCAGCACCGACAGCACTACATTTGCGTATAATCTCCTTTTGCACTCGCCAGGTCCCCGCAAGTTAGGCATAAGTCCACCCAACGCCCTAACTACCTTTGCAGTTTTTTCGCCTAGATAATTAAAATGATCTATAAAGGACAATCTGCTATCTACCATTATTCCAAGGTACTTCATAAAAGGTTTCGCCTGGATCCATTCACTTCCTACTCTAACGTACGGATAATCTTGTGGTTTATTCCGACTTCCATGGAACAAAACAATCTCAGTCTTACTAGCTGACACACTAAGACCTAATCTCTTGATCCTATTAAGGATCAAGCCTACCTGTAAATTCGCTCTTGATACCGCGCGATTCAATGTATCTCCTACTGCTAATATTAAGGTGTCATCAGCATAGCACAAAGTCTGATATCCATACTCAGACCCCTCCTGCAGAACATTATCATAAGCAATATTCCACAGGACGGGGCCCAGGACCGATCCCTGTGGGACCCCTGCTACCATTGCTCTAGATCAGTGCTCGGATTTAGTTGCACATTTCGGCCCGATTCCGCGGTTCACGCCTATTGCCCCCCACTCACCGCTCATACGTTAGCGACGAGTCGCCAGATACGCGTAACTAAGGAGCGCGACGCTTTGTCTCAGGAGCGTTCGTATATAAGAATGTCCAAATATAATAGTAAGACAATACTTTTCTAAATGCACCGCCAAAATTCTCAAAATTAAAAGTATTTCTTTAATATTTTATATTTCATTGATATAAAATATTGAAGAAAAACTTTTATTTATAGAAAAGTATTGTCTTATTATTATATTTAGGCATTCTTATATACGGACGCTCCTGAGACAAAACGTCGCGCTCCTTAGTTACGCGTATCTGACGACTCGTTGCTAACGCACGAGCGGTGAGTGGGGGGCAATAGGCGTGAGCCACGGAATCGGGCCGAAATGTGCAACTAAATCCGAGCACTGCTCTAGATCTATTTCTTCCGCCTTCTACAAAGTACTTGATTCTCCTATCGTATAAATAGTTATCTATGATCCTCTGTAAATAATCTGGAAATTCCTTAGCAATTAGCGCACGCTTGATAATGCGCCAAGGGATGGAGTTGAATGCGTTTTTAATATCGAGACTAACCGCGATAACTACTCCTCCCACCCTTGTCGCATCCTCAACCGCCTTCTTAACTCTAATCAGCGCATCGCACGTTGACCTGTTTTCTCTGAACCCGTATTGGTTCTCTGAGAGCTGCGCACTAGGGTTTTCTCTTAACCAATCCTTAATCCTATTTGCTAGAATTCGCTCGAATGCCTTTCCTACCTCACTTAACAGGCATATGGGCCGCGCCTTAGGAATACCGGACGAAACCTCTCCTCCTTTCGGAATGAGCACTAAAATCGCTCTTTTCCATTGAGCGGGGAAAACTCCCTCTCTAAGGCAAGATGTGAAACATTTCGCCATCTTTACTATCATCTCGCTTGGAAGTGCTTTTAATATAGTGGCCGTTATACTATCCGGGCCCGGTGCTGTATTACCAGTTCCACTTCTCTTTAGCACTTGATGAACTTCCGCAGGGGTAACTTCCATCTCCTCATTCCATTGGAATTCCTCCCAGTTGCCCGGTACAACTGGCTCCGCATCAGGGAATAATGACTTCAACAGTGACTCTAAAGAATTTTCATCTAGGGATTCTGTGATGCTTGGGGTGGAACTCCTAAGACGTCTCATTACAAGCTTATACGGGAGTCCCCAGGGATCCTTCTCAATTGTAGCGATCAATTCACTCCACGCATTAGACTTAGCTTTATTAATTTCGAGCCTTAAATTCTTCTTAGCCAATCTATATTCTGTTTCAGATCTAGCCAACTCTTCTGCCTGAGGGTGTTTCCTACGTCTATACCTCATCCAGGCCCTACGCTTCCTAACTGACTCTCTCCTAAGCTCTGCAATCGTGTCTATCCACCAGTAAACTTGTTTCCTACCAGCTATAGGTTTAGATCTCGGTGCCGTTAGATCACAGGCTTCAACTAACGCTTTGCTAATCCATTCCTCATATTCCAATGCTGGAGTATTCTCCTTAATATGTGTATACTCTGTACATCTCCATAGGAAAGACGCCACAAACTTATCGATGTTCGACTTTTTCCAGTTCCAGCGAGGGTATCCTACACGCGTCTTAGACAACTTTACCGACGGTCTACAGATCTCCAGCAGCAAGTACGCATGATCCGACAGGGTCTCTATATCACCCAATACCTTCCAATTATCTACCTCGTTAAGTCTGCTGAGACCCAGGTAAGGTCAATAATAGACGTACCTTGTGGCCTGATGCATGTGGGGCTCACTCCTAAATTAACTAGCCTCATATCTGTTTCCGCAGCCCACTCCTCTACCAGATCCCCCCTTTCATTGGTTTTTAACGAACCCCACAGGGTAGATTTGGAATTAAAATCCCCACAAATTACTATTCTATTGCTAATCCTTCTAACTACATCACCCAATTCATCCAAAAACATAAGGAATTCTCCTCGCGTAGAATTGGGAGAAATATAACAAGATATTACGTTTAAATTCCTAAACCTGACCGCAACATATTTTTTACCACTTACTATTAATGAGCCTGCACAGTCAATCGCCGATGGCCGCCAGAAAACAGCCGCTAAACCGTCTTTGCTACAGAACCAATGCGGGTTATCATCCGGGACGCGCTGCGGCTCCGAAATTGCACAAATACCTATCTTCATCTCTAGGGCATATTGGGTAAAGATATCAAACGCCCTCCAACTACGGTTTAAATTACACTGTAATTCTAACCATTATCCGTCTCCATGGCTCCGCGCCGTTTCCTTACTAACCGACTTAGAGCCTACATCCGGTTTACAAAGATTAGATCCTACTCTATGTTTAGAATCTTTTCCCTGTGACGAGCATATTGCACAATTGAACTCCGAAGTGCGCGAGCGCACGGAATGCCCCGTTTTACCACAACGATAGCACATATCAGAGCGATCTATTGCCGATTTACAGGAACTCATCAAGTGGCCTTGCTCCCAACATCTATAGCACTGAATTGGCCTAGCCTTCAATAATTCAATCCTCGCGATCGTCCAACCGATACGGATCTTATTGCCCGTTGATGCACGAATAGCAGCCGCAAGCGGACATTGAATCCACACTGTGTAAAGACCATTCCTCATAGGCCTGATTGGTCCTACCTTTACATCCTCTGGGAGGCATCCACCTTCCATTGCAATGACTTCAACTACCTCCTGGGCCGTAATAGAATCATCCATGCCAACAATTCTAAGCTCGCCCTTTATCACTGGACGGGTGACGACCGCTTTATCTCCAAGGGCTTCTTGCACCTTTCTCCTTAATGCATCTGCTTTTTCGCTACCATCTGGACCAGGAACCTCGATCAATACGCCTCCATTCGCCGTATGCCTGATCTTCGTGCCTACAATCTTAAGATCCGGAAGAGATACTTTAGTTTTTACCCGTTGTATGGCTTCTGCATATGTCAGACCATCACTTGAGCATTTAATTACCACTGCCGCCGTTTTGGGAGCCCTCCGTGTTATAGGGGGCTTACTTGCCGTTTCTTTCCTCTTCTTACGCTCCACCGATCTATTAAGAGACTTCGACCTGGACTGTGAAGAGTCTTTGCCTTTCGGAGCGTCTAGCTGCTTAACCTTTCTCTTTTCCTTTATTTTCTCTTTCCTGGAACGAACTTTTTCACAGTCGCTTCCTTCCTGCGTGTTAATTGCTGACTTTGATGTTGCAGCATTTTGATTATCTGGGATACTATCAATAACCTCTCCTTTAGGCGGGACTAGCTGTATATTGCTCACAACACGGAGCTTCCTAGGGACTCTCTGAGGGAGACCTTGTTCTATAGATTCAACCTTCTATAGGTTTATCTTCCTGTCTGCCTTGCCTAATTTCCTTGCGCTTCGCTTTTAACGCGTCAATTTGCGCACTGATCGCATCCTCCTGTGCCTTAGCAGTTAGCATAGGCTGTCTGTCCGGGATGGGAATTCTAACACCACCCAGCGCAGGTCTCATCACAACTTCTTGCATTTCCTGTTCCTGTATTCTCATTACAGAGTTACCTCTTCTAGGTGCAGCCATTAACATTGGTGATGAAGCCTTATTCGATGTGAAAATCCTAGAAGGAGTTTCTTTTGAGCTGACTTTAGCTTTCATATCCTCAACTATTCTTTTAAGATCTGCAACGTCTCGCTTAAGTTGTGCTGTTTCTCTCCTGGCTAATCTAAGCTCTGCGTTTAACTCTGCGTTTTTACGACGAAGGAAATCTGGATCACCTACGTCCTCTATCTTCTCCGCCATTACTCTAACTACCTGCTTTATGACATTCAACCTTCTCTTGACGTGGCTGCTTAATCCACCTTGCATGGATGTGCCTACTCTTATAATGTCAATATCATCTATCCATTCTATTACGGACGATTTTAGTTAGTTCATCCAGTGTCGCAGGGACTTCTCTAAGCTGAGACTCAATAGTGGGGCCAGACCTCCACTTAGTTTTAACCTTATCCTTCTTCTTCATACTTCTATTGTCATTCCTACTTTCTGCTTCTGAGCAGGTCAATGTACACGTGGTGTCATCCGACTCCAACGGCAGGGCCTTCCTTCGGGCTTTTTCCATGATGACTTTACACGCTGCACCTTTAGCTAGCGCCTCATTATGTATAGCCTCTTTAATTTTAGGATCATTGTACATATCTCCCATAGTTATATGTCCTGTGTATATATTCCCCGTAGATGTAGATTCCTTAGAAATAGCCTCCTTGTATATACTATCCTTAATCTTTTTTATAATAGAAAAGAGCATTTAGAGCCAAGCGCGGTACATGGTGCGCAAACTGTTTATTATTAGTGATAAGTTAATACTAATATAAATTTCGAACGTTTCGACCCTTTATTTGGGTCATCTTCAGCGCAAATTAGACTAACAAACATAAATTTAACGTCGCATGGTTATAAATTCGTCATACAAATAAAGGGTCGAAACGTTCGAAATTTATATTAGTATTAACTTATCACTAATAATAAACAGTTTGCGCACCATGTACCGCGCTTGGCTCTAAATGCTCTTTTCTATTATAATTGATTTTAATCCAGAGAGCCTCTATTATTATTACTTTTTCTTAATCTTTTTTGTTGCTACTCTCTTACTTATACGAGGTAGACTTTTAGTTTCCTCCATGTCTTCCTCTTGGGATGCAACTTGCATCTTCCTCTTACCTAATATGGAAGTTGCTGTTGACGCAACTGATCGCGCATCTTCCTGAGAGTCCCAATCCATCTCACTTTGTTGGGACTGCGAGGCAAGTTCACTCTCTGACTGATAAGGCTCAGTATCGGCTCTATTAAGAGATTTTTTTTTCTTGGCCACTGTTGAGAATTCTCGTCCGCGCTTGTATGGAGCGAGATAAAGTCCGTGATCTTCCATGGCGCGATTATGACGCTCCATTTCTTCGAGCTGACGTTGCGCCGCCTTGCTATCGTTCACCACCTTCGCGATTCCCGCTGCTCCGCCAGCCAATGAACCGAGAACTCCCAATAATAGTAAAATGGGTAAGATACCACCGCGCTTCGCTATAGGAAGTATTCGTTTTTTCGCAGTCTTTTTCTTCATCGATGATTTTTTTTGTTTTCATCGACCGTGACCTACGTACTCAAAGATTCGCGCAGAAATCCCGTCGCCGGCGGATTTTACGAATACGAGTTACAACGCGTTGCTAATCCCGACGTACATCTCGTGGAAAAGGTGATACGCAAAAAGAGTGACAAGGTTTATGTGAAATGGTTGGGATTTGATGCTACACACAACTCTTGGATACATAAAAATAATATATTATAAATATGTTAACAATAATACATAATAATATTTTATAAATATAAACAATATTGTACACTATAAAATATACATATAATTTACAATAAATATACATATAATTTTAATTTACAATAAATATACGTAATTTTTTATTTACAATAAATATACATGCTTTTCATTTACAACGGTATTTTATAATGTCCCCACGGTAGCGTGTCGGTGGTTTCGGGTACGATATACCGCTTGTCATCGGACTTAGAGCAATTTTTGTCTCGCAGATGGTGTATACTTCGTGTAATTTAGATCTTATACAAGACTGCTGACGCGTCATTTCAATCTCTTCGTTCAAACACCGCGTGTAATCGTCGAACGTTATCGTTCTCGCGACGACGTTATTCTTGACGCCTTTTACTTTTTTCGTATCCTTTTTCCCATCTACTCGCAACGCGTACATTTTTGCCCTAAGCCCGACGAATTCGGTCATGATGGCGCCATTATTCTCGTCCTTCATTAAACCCGGCATCTTTTTATTCGAGAGCGGTATACCGTACACATTGTCCACCGCATAATCGCTGGTATCGAATCTGTCGACGTTGCGCTTTATATTCTCATATACATCGTCACACTCTATGTGATATATGAGACTGTCGGTGTCGGTGTATATGACTTTACATTTCTCTCGATACATAGGTACCATATAATCGTGGTCAAACTCGAACAAACATGTCTTGGATATGTCGAGTATACACATAGCCACGTAGATTGGTTTATTAAATTTAACTTCGAGATTGCGCAATTCAACGGCGATCAGATTCTCCGAAAACACGCTTCTACTATGAAAATTTGGTTTTGCGATCATCGCCTCTGCGCCATATCTTCCATCCCAATGTGTCACGAGCTTAATATTAACGTGATTGCGCACATTTTCCATCGTTTTGCCAAATACCGCATTATTCATTAATTTATATAAATTTTTTTCAAAATCATTTTTCGCGAGTGTTCGGAATTGTGTATTGAGTTCGATATAACTGCGAAGCCATGGAGATTGCGAAAACTGTAATATTTGTAGGATTACGGGTTTAATTTTTGTAAAGTCACTCTTTTCTTTTGTGTTGAAGAATATGTTCGCTATTTATTTCGAATACTTTTATCTGACTTAACGCAGGATTTACTTATATTGATACGTCCGTTCGCTCTCGCCGCTTTTGGAACTCTGCCCCGCTATCGGACCCCCGAGAACTGATCTTCTCCCTATTTTGCTACATGGCCCAATCAGCCGACGACACGCTCAAAAGTTTTCACGAAGAAAGCGCGTGATCAACCGTCGCGAAGGGAATGACTTCTGACAAACAGAAACAATATCACGCAACAGAAAAAGCGTAAACACGATCACGCACATCTGACCTGGCCATAATTATATTCTAATCTATATCTTTCCTACATTCGGCCATTCTGCACTAATATCTGTCCTCAGATATTTTCGGTGTCTTCGTCCGTCGTCAATTCATCCATGTCGTCCACCCAGTGTTTAATATATTCAGCCGCAGTGGATGTCTCATAGGATCCCTCATGTTCGCCGACCTTCTCAACCATATAGCGATCATTCCGTAATATTCTTGTAATTCGATAAGGGCCGAGATACTTGGGTGCAAACTTCAATCCAGGCCCAGCTTGCGTTCTCTTGATGGCAACGAGGTCACCGATAGTATAAGGTGTGGCCGGTTTTCTTCGCCTGTTAAATCCTTGACGATTTTCTTGCTGTACTTGTCGAATGCTTTCCTTGGCTCGATTTCTTATCTCGTCCCGATCTTCCTGGAACATGCAAACTAATTCTTTCTCTATCAGCTCACGGACAGAGGTGTCATCCTTCATCCTGATATCTGCCCCAAAAAGTAAATTAAAGGGCGTCGTTCCAATGCTCCTGTGCGGCGTGGCATTTAAATACTTCTGTGCAGCATCCAGGTACCGGTGCCATTCCTCCGGCCGAGGAGCAGGCAATTTCGTTAGCAATGGGATTATTGTTCGATTCACCCTTTCGACCTGTCCATTGGCCCTGGGCATGCCCGTCGTGACAAGGATATGCTGTACTCCCTCTGCTCTGCAATATTCCTGGAAGTCGTTAGACGTAAATGCCGAACCGCGGTCCGAAACAATCCTCCTCGGATTCCCAAAAACATGCGACTGTTTCCTCAGGCAAGCCAACACCTCCGCTATGCTAGTGGTTCTGACCGCATAAAACCAAACAAACTTCGTAAACGCGTCTACTATGACCAATATGTGTCGATATTTCTTGCGCGTCGAAGGAAGCGGTCCCAGATGATCGAGATGGAACGTATCTAAAGGAGCCTCGCCCTTCTCAATGGGATGTAACAATCCCTCCTTTTTACCATGCTTCCTCTCGGCCAGAATGCATAGCACACAGTTACGGACCACTTTCTCGACCTTTGTTTTCAATTCCTGTATCCAATAATCTTCTTCGACTATCTGCTTAACTTTGATCGCTGACAAGTGCCCCTTGTCGTGTACCCGCCGAATAATCTGCGAATGCATTGATCGCGGGACTACCATTCGCTCTTCGCCGTCAATTAATTTAAACAAAAGTCCCGCTCTCAATACAAATCCATCGACTTTTCCCGTCTCGGCCAACCTAATTATTTCGTGCAGGTGGGCGTCTTCACGTTGAGCTCTTCGAATTCGCGACGCTATACTATCCTCACACTCACTCAACATACACATGGGTAACGGATTCCTGCTTAGCGCGTCTACGTGCATCATCGCTTTTCCGGGACGATGTTCGATCGTATAATTGAACTCTTCCAATTGTAGAGCCCATCTCGCAACTCGCACGCATAAATCTTTTTTACTCATTGTTAGACCAAATGCCTTACAATCTGTCACTATTTTAAAAAATATACCTATTAAATAAACGCGGAATTTCTTCAAAGATTTTATAATCGCAAGCACTTCAAGTTCGTAACTACTGTATTTTTCCTCAACAAATTGTCATTGCCACGCTGTAATAAAATAGTGCCGTAGCCATGCTTTGACGCATCGGTATGAAGCTCGGTACTCGCATTTATTTTGTACAATCTTAAAACGGGTTTGCTCACCAGGGCCGCCTTCAACTCATCAAACGCATTTCTCTCCTTTTCTTCAAAGTGAAATACGACATCTTTTTTCAATAGGCCCATTAGAGGCCGCGCAATCAACGAATAATTACGGATAAACTTCCGAAAATAACCGGATAAGCCCAAAAAGCTTTGAATCTGCCTAACGTTCTTCGGTTCGGGAAATCTCATAACCGCATCCGTCTTAATCTCCGACGGTCGCACGCTACCCGATTCCACTATATGTCCCCAAAATTCTACTTTGGTTTTTAAAAATTGACATTTATCCCAGTTAATCACCAGTCCGAATTGACTCGCCGTATCGAACACCCGATTGAGCCTCTGCAAAGCATCTTCGTAGTTTTCGGCTGGCACGATTAAATCATCCATATACGTCAGTATCGTTCCGTCATTAATAAAAGTTCTAAAAATAGCGTTATCAAATCTCTGAAAGACCGCTGGTGAGTTACACAAGCCAAACGGCATCCTTAAAAATTCGTACTGTCCGTCAGGTACCATGAACGCCGTGAATTTCCGACTATTTTCGTCCACTTCGACATGAAAAAATTCGTTCTCAAGGTCCAACGTAGTAAAAACTTTTGCGCTCTGCAATCGATCCAACTGATCCTCAATCAACGGCAACGGATAACGGTCCTTTACAATTCTCTGATTTAGTTGCCGATAGTCTACGCACAATCGATACGCACCGGTTTTTTTCCGAACTAGAACCACGAGGCTCGCATACTCCGATAACGACGGCCGCACAATACCATCGCGCAACCATTCGTCTACTTGCCGCTTCACTATTTGTTTTTCTTTCTCGGAAAGTCTTCGCGCTCTCTGATATACTGGCTCATCGTCCTTAAGAATTAATTTCATTTTAATATTTACATCGCGTGTTTTATTTGGCTTATAGCTTCGAATCATATTTTCTAACGCATTTTTATAGTCATCGTTAAGGTGTGCAGCGTCTAATTTGCCCGCTTCGTGCATGTAATCAATTTGGAATATTTCTGGTAATTCGGAATCTTCTCTTGGTTTTAAAATCAACATTTCAGTCCTATTTATTCTAACTTCTACCGTTCTTAGAAAATCAACACCGATAATTAAATCATGACGCATCAGCGTATCAGAGATCACTCGTATTTTAATAGGATAAACGCTGTCATCGATATAAATATTCGCGTCGAACTCGCCCAAGGTTTCATTACTAACCGAGCCTATGCCGCGAAAATAGATTTTGTTTTCTTTCAAAGGTGAAGCATCCAATTTAACATAACAATCCGCACGCATCAAACACATATCGCTACCGGTGTCTATCATCGCTACTACGCTACTATTATTAATGCATACATTCTTATAATATTTTCCGTCGCAACGCTCGCTTACCGCGCAACTATCCCTTACCGCACCTTTTTTTTCGACGCATTTCGCCGCTATGTGTCCGCGCTCGCCACAGTGAAAGCACTTTACGCCTCTCTCCTTAGTCGGACAATCCGCACTCAGGTGATTTTGTCCTCCACAATTGTAACAGCGTTTCAAGCGGCTCAGCTCCCCTCCGTCAATCCTCTGTTGCTTCATTCCCCCATGAGGTTTCGTGGTGGTGGTGCTATCCTGTTGTCCCTTCGAGGCGATGAAACCATCCCGTTGCCCCTTCTGCCGAAACGTTATTTTTTCGAACGCTTTTAATAGGGATGCTGTCGTCGTAAATCCCTGAATCCGAGCCTGATCCTGCAAATTTAAGTCTGTAATACCATCGACAATATAATCGATAATATCTTCCTCCTCGATCGGTACCCGGTTGGCTAAAATAATCTTATCGTGCACATATGTGCCGAAAGCTTCGCCTCTCTTCCAAATTCGTCCTTCAAATTCTCGTTTACGTACCAGTTTGTTTGGACGATGGTTAAACATACCTCTCATTGCCAGGAGAAGGTCATCTGTCGACATCTCAATATGTTCGGGCTTAGAGCGGAACCACTCAGCCGCCTTACCTTTTAGCCTCGAGCCTATCAATATCTTTGTCATTTCGTCTTGTAGCCTGTATGTCGTCGCGAGAAGCCGCACCTGCTTCTCCCATACTTCCCAGGAGTCGCTCATTCCGTCAAAACATCCCAATAATTCGGCGATCACCGTTATATTTGGCCGCGCCGTCGTCTCAGTTGTCCTCGTCGGATCCGTCGCTCGCCGTGCCTCCGCCCGACTCGTTCCCGCCTCGGTCTCCAGCCTCCGCTCGATCATTCCGGGTCTCTCTCTTTCTCTTTCTCGAAGAAATTCCAGCTCTCGTTGTGCCATCGCCAAAAGCTCCAAAAGCTCCTTCTCTCTCCTAATTACCTCCATCTCCCGCCGCGACACCCCCGTCCCGTGCACGTCTATCGCGGTCATTCCGGACGCATTCAAATCCTGCTCCTCGTCGTCCGACGAACCACTCCGCACGTCATCTGGTTCGCGAAGCCAACTACCTGCAGGATCTGCCTCCTTCAAACGATTGATCAGGTCACTCTTTGACCCGGCCGTATTTAGCCCGAACGTCTTGAGCTTCTCCTTGAGTTCCTGCACTGTGAATTCGGACGGGTTTCTCGTAGGACTCATCTCACTTTTTCTTCTCTCGCCAACTCGCAGAGAGCACCAAACCCGCATCCAATTCTGTCGCACTCAGCGTAACTGCACTCAGCGTTACCGCACTCAGCGTTATCACACTCAATGTCACTGCGCAATGTCCGTCAACGTCCGCTTTAGTTCAACTATCCCGGACGAGCCCCCAAAAATTTGTAGGATTACGGGTTTAATTTTTGTAAAGTAACTCTTTTCTTTTGTGTTGAAGAATATGTTCGCTATTTATTTCGAATACATTTATCTGACTTAACGCAGGATCTACTTATATTGATACGTCCGTTCGCTCTCGCCGCTTTTGGAACTCTGCCCCGCTATCGGACCCCCAAGAACCGATCTTCTCCCTATTTTGCTACATGGCCCAATCAGCCGACGACACGCTCAAAAGTTTTCACAAAGAAAGCGCATGATCAACCGTCGCGAAGGGAATGACTTCTGACAAACAGAAACAATATCACGCAACAGAAAAAGCGTAAACACGATCACGCACATCAGACCTGGCCATAATTATATTCTAATCTAAATCTTTCCTACATATTCGATGTATTTTTGTAACTCGAAATCCGTGTCGCGTGCATTGTTGCAGGTTGCAGTAATGTATTACGTAACGCTTCTTATCATATAAGGTTGCGATCAGCTTATCCTGCCGCTTACCAGGTGGTTTGTCGCGTGTCGGGCAAAACGGTAGGTCGGTGTGCGCATCGTGAACACGTTGCGGATACTCGAGATCGACTTCAAGGATGTAGCCTATAGGCGAATCGAGCGCGATCGATGATGTATCAAAATCGGATACGTCGTCGACACATCGAAAATCTGCATAGGGCAAAGGTTGATACATTGCCCATCCGTAAAAATCATTTACATCAAAGTACGTGAGGTACGTTGAAGGTTTCGATAGATCGTACGATTCCATATACTTGTTATTAGCATGTGCGTATCTGTTGGAACATTGACTCAAGCCGCCGCGTATTCCGCGTTCGATAAATAAAACCATGTCGATATCCGTAAGCAATTCGAATGTAATATTCGTATGCTTCAACATGGCGTCCCACGTGTATCCGGGAAGAGTATAGTAATACGCGGGGTTGAGCCCATAACTTTTAATACAACTTTCGCGGAAATTATCAAAAATGTCTGCTAATAACAAGACATCAATTTTGAGATACAAGTCGCTATATTCGCCCAGCGTTCGAATGGAGAACCGCTCCCACACGTTCTCGGCGTGCGCGTAATCGTTCTCGGATATTGTGTCACCGGTCAAGGAACTGTAAAATGATTCGCGCGGTGGTAAACACGTATCTTGCAACCTGTCGACGCAGTCAATATATTCGTACGGAAAGACGCCCTTCCGTGTTAATAAATTGAAATTGTAATCCGATAAATTTTGAAATCCAGATTTTAAAATTTTAAGTTTGTCTTTATTCAAGAATGATGCCAATTTATCGAGACTAGCTGTGAGAAATTTATACGAATCGATAAAACGCAATTTAATATGATTTTTCCACTTCTCTTCGCCAAGTTTAACATTTTTTGTAAACGATTCATATTTTTCCTTTGTTATCGGAAGTAAGTCGACTCTCCCTTCGAACGCTGTAGCTATTTCTTTTATAATAAAATGTGCGTCGTAACCGGATAAATTATGAAAAACTATTGGAATGCAAAAAGAATCTTTATTATTTAAATTGCAATTTGAATGCGCGGGACCTCTGTATCGCCCGGTCAGATGGCAATGATCGCGTACGCGTGTATTGTCTTGGACGAATTGTTTCTCGCAAATGTGACATTGTGTCGCGCTGTGAAATTTTTCCCATTCATCAGATGTTAAATTTACCATGGGGACATTAGCTGACAAAATACTTTTTACACGTTGCGCTAAATTTTTTAGTTCTTCAACGAACCATGACATGCAATCGATACCGCGACGAGAATGATACGCGGATAACGATTCGTCGTACGAGCAGTGTACATAATATGCTATGCTAAATACTTTATGATGTTGGTAGTTTCTCTCTTCCTCCGTCTTCTTCAAAACGCACTCAAAGTCGGCGTACACGACGAAAGGAAGCTGCTCTTTCCGATTATAATTGTTGAACGTGAGCCACTTTTCCTTATCGCTCGGTAATCGGATAGCGCATTCGTTCATCCCTCGACAGTCCACCGTATGTGATTGTAACTTGTCATTCGAATCAAAGTAGTGCACACATCTGTAAAAAGAAATACTTTTTTATTTTTTGTTCAATTATTTCTACAATGTGATTTATTAAATATATACGTACCGATCGCAGATTTATTTTTGACCATTATGTTTGCTCAATTGCGAGCTCACGAGTCTGGATAGATTCTTGATCCACGCGGAATGTCCAACGTTGTTGTCTTCCACGTACAGCAGGTTGACGTGTTTGTCTCTTTTCAGCTCACTCAGACGTATCGGGACAATGTTCTTTTCCTCGATACTATATACATTGATTGAGATATCGTTGGCAAGTTCAAATTTTTAAATTTGATTCACAGTCACTGAAAACTCAATGTCCTGGAGATTCAGCACTGTTGTATAATGAGGATACGAAGATACTCGATAAACATAACTTTCAGCTGGATGTAGAGCGGCGACCACAGACCACGCAAAACACGCATTGTCATTAGATTGCACGTTGATTACCGCTCTCTTCATTATTATCGTCCGCGGTAATTTTATGTGACATCCCGCGCGCAAAGGATTATATTTATTTATATTTACGATTAAATCGAGTATTCGCGATAATGCCCACCCGCTATCGCGTTCCTGAAAATCTTCGAGCAATGCTAGAGTGGGCTCGACAACGCGCCGCTCGTTCCACCATTCGCGTAAATCGGTTGTGCGAAAGAGTTCATAGTTTCTCGTATTGATACTTTTATTTGCGCGTTTATCACCCGTCACAAATTCACCATTGAACACTGTATTAATTTTCACGTTAAAGGGTTTTTTAATCACAGTTTGCACATGTTCGAGCACAATGTCTTTGGCATCCTCGAAAAATTGACGAGGCTCGATGTGATTATGATTTATAACCGCACCAGTCAATATGCGGCTCTCGAACGCCGTATCGATCTCTCGCCAAATCAATCCGTGTTGCCGCGTGCTGCATCCTGCACCCGCATGTACAAAACGCGTGCGTAACGAGTTCTTCAATCCCTCGAGTCGCGCAATTTGGGCAATCAGCGATTGTCGAATCCCGATCGATAATCGTGGACGTTTGATTCGACTTTGCTCTTCCACCGATTCGATATATTCGTCGCATCGTTGCTCCCACGCAACGTACTCCTCTATCGAATTCACCCATGTAGATTGCTCGCGCAGATTTCGTTCGGCACTGTTTTCCGCCATATTTCCAAATTTATGCCAATAATTTTTGCTAACAAGATGCGCTTATTAGTAGCTCTTGTCTCGGAACTCTTGGCGAAAATACTGACAGGGTATGCCTCTTTACCATGATTTTATATTCTTTCTTGATGTCTCTTTCTATCATGTGTATCAACTAAATCTTTATTTCGCGGTTTGTCACGTACATTTTGACTAATGTCGATTATTGCATTTTTTTTGTCATCTAGAGATGATGTCATCTCAGCCAAGATGCATCGCGAAAGTTTCAAATTACATGCTGCTGTCCAAGTATGTTAGTGCAATTTAACCATGAGAATTATCCTTATATTTCACGATTTTGTCATGTTTTGACACGCGCGTTTGAATTCTGATATCTAGGATGATGTCATCGCGAAGCAGCCGCACATCGGCGCTTGAAAATTTTATATTACGTTGCATTTTTTGTGCATTCCGCTTCACGATTTTTGTCATGTTTTTACACGCGCGTTTGAATTCTGATATCTAGGATGATGTCATCGCGAAGCAGCCGCACATCGGCGCTTGAAAATTTTATATTACGTTGCATTTTTTGTGCATTCCGCTTCACGATTTTTGTCATGTTTTGACACGCGCGTTTGAATTCTGATATCTAGGATGATGTCATCGCGAAGCAGCCGCACATCGGCGCTTGAAAATTTTATATTATGTTGCATTTTTGTGCATTCGGCTAAATCTCACACCTGGGGGTGATGTTGTGACCGGACAAACACTGGCCAAGCGTATTAAACGTCTTAGACGTAAGAACTAAGCGACTACGCTTCGAATAATGGTTCTCTCACCTGTTTCAAATTCACGGTCGCCAGCACGCTTTCACCAATTAAGCGGCAAGGTTACTTGGCTGTCCGCTCGCAATGGCAGGATTGCAACCAGAATGTGGCAGCTTCTCTGTCCAAGCCCCCAGGACGTATGGCTATCCGCTCGCAATGGCAGGATTGCAACCAGGATGTGGCAGCTTCTCGGTCCGAGCCCCCAGGACTTGTGGCTGTCCGCTCGCAATGGCAGGATTGCAACCAGGATGTGGTAGCTTCTTCGTCCGAGCCCCCAGGATTTGTGGCTGTCCGCTCGCAATGGCAGGATTGCAACCAATATGTGGTAGCTTCTTCGTCCGAGCCCCCAGGACTTGTGGCTGTCCGCTCGCAATGGCAGGATTGCAACCAATATGTGGTAGCTTCTTCGTCCGAGCCACCAGGACTTGTGGCTGTCCGCTCGCAATGGCAGGATTGCAACCAGGATGTGGTAGCTTCTCGGTCCGAGCCCCCAGGACTTGTGGCTGTCCGCTCGCAATGGCAGGATTGCAACCAATATATGTGACGCCGCCTCGCTCCACGATTTCCTCAACGATCTGGCTACCTCTTCGGCTGCTCCTCGTCCCACGGTCCGTCTCCCTTCCTTGTTAAGACGCTCCTCCACCACGAACAACTCTCTGGTGCGCGACGGCGAACGACGGAAGAGAGGAAGGCACTTGTCGGGATCGTCGCGAGTAGTAACGGGAGACGATATATTTAGCGTATAAAATTTATTCTCTTCAATATGAAGGTTTACAATAGATCCGGACGCGGGAATTACAACGCTTATAACAATTATCCGAACGCGGGAATTAGAACGCGTATATATAAATAATACAAATTAGCGGCGGGAATTACTACGCACGCTTTACGTTTTCCCTCGCTGCGACCTGACGCCGATTAATGTATATATTGCAAGCGCTTGCTTTACAATGTTTTAACACGCCAACTTGTCGCGGATGATAATCACAACTTTTTAGCACCGCGTACGGATAGCTGCGACGTGATCGCGAACGACTAAGTTATTTATTGCGCGGGTGCAGCGGACTCAGGAGATTTTGTCCACCGTTCTTTTAGACGATACGGCTCCGACTGACCTAGAGTTACGGTTGCTACGCACGGACGTGGGGGTTGGCAAAACTCCCACCTCGCTAAATTACCCCCGAAGATTCGACATATTCACGCGTAGTCGCTGCGTGGAAATTTCCATTCCCCACCAGGTGTGTCGAACCTCCGAGAATGTTCTAGAACATTCCAGAATCTTCCAGAATGTTCCGCGCACATACGCCATTACACATACCGCCGGGGCGTTCAATGTACCCCCTCACACGTAATATCACGCACTGGCGTGTCTCGCTCTTATACCTGTCGTACAAAATGGCGGAAGACGTACTAACCATTTTACATAACCATGACAACATTTATCGCAGCAACAATTACCGGAACAATATTTATCGCGACATTATTTATCCCCGCATTGTATACCGCAACAATATTTATCGCAATGTACTAGTTTTACAAGTATTTTTTACATTAATTACCCGTTCGCAACTTTTTACCGCCGAACGCTTTATTCTAAGGGTGTGTTCCCTTTTTGCCGGCGTTACAACCATCCATGACGTCATAACAGTTCACTGCCGCAACGTTCCGAAATTACTTTGGCACTGTCAGTAGCATTATGATTTTATATTTCGGAACGACTTTGCAGTAATTATAGTGCAGTGAAACATAATAACAACAAACATGGACAAGCATCGTAAATTATCAATTTGCTTAATAGTATTAGAAATTTTAAATAAAAGCCGTGATAGTTCTTCCGAAGAAGAAGAATCGGTATCACCAATTGAAATTCGACCTTGCATTAAAAATTGTATGGGCACAGTAAAAGAATACTCAGATAAAGAGTTTAAGAGTCATTTTCGGTAAGATGATGTAAATAATATAATGTTAATAATAATTGTATATTTATGTATAATGCTCCGAAAGTAAACATTCATTGACCTATGTTTTTCTGTATTAAAAAAAAGTTGTTTAAGTTTAAATTAAAAGTTAACCTCAATTACAGGATGTCACGTGTAGTGTTTACATATTTATTAAATTTAATAAAACCCAGCTTAGAAAAACGATTTGAGAGATACGGACGATGCACACTTTCTCCAGAGGTACAATTATTAGTAGCAATATGGACAATGGCAACACCTGACTCATATAGGTAATTGATATATATGTGTGTATATATATATATATATATATATGAAATAAAAAAGTTAATATATTTATTGATACAGTATTTATACATACGTTTTGTTTTTAATATTTATTAACATCAATGGTATTTAATAGATCAGTGTGTGGCCGATTTAATATTGAACGAGCAACTGCTTGGCGTGCTAATAGAAGAGTTTGCAGAGCAATTTATTCTTTAGCACCTCAGTTTATCAAATGGCCAAGTGCAGAGGAAGCAGAATATACATGGACAAATATTCAATATAAATATAAATTTCCGAAAGTAATTGGTGCCATAGATAGTACCCATATACATATACATAAACCAAAGAGACACGCAGAAAGTTACATCAATCGAAAAGGTTATTATTCAATACAGTTGCAAGTAAGTAACATGTTTGTAATAACATAATAAATTATGATAAAATATGAATAAAATTGATGTTTTAAAATTTGTTGCAGGTTATATGTGATTCCACTTTAAAATTTATTCACTGTTATTCAGGACAACCTGGATCTGTGCATGATATGCGTGTCTTTCGGCTTAGTAACGTCCAATCTATGTGTACAGAAAATTATTTTCCAAATGATAGTCATCTGTTAGGTGATGCAGCATATACTTTACAAAAGCACGTTATGGTGCCCTATAAGAACAATGGTCATTTGACAAGAGCGCAAATAAATTTTAATGAACGTTTATCTTCGGCTCGTGTAATGGTTGAGAGTTGAGGGTTGTTAAAAGGACGATTTCGTAGTCTCTTAGATAAATTATATATGAAACGAACAGATCTTATACCTCAATACATTATTGCTTGTTGCGTGCTACACAACATTTGTATTTTACATGAAGATTTTATAGATGATGTCATAATCATTGAAGCGAACAATATTCCTGAGCCTGCACGCGATATTGAAATTAATGATGGAAATAAACAAGAAGGAATTCAAAAAAGAAATGCGTTGACATATATGTTAAACGAGAAATCATAACATGTTTAATTCAAACTTTATTTTGTTAAATAAACGTACATATTTATAAAGAAATTGTCTTTTTATTTATGCAACCACATAAATTTTATTATATGAATAACATGTATTATAATATTATATTCTAATACGCTACTGCTTGTTATTGCATGCTATACACAACACTTATATTTTATAGATCTTATAAAAATAATCCTTATTCTTATAATTTTTAATATTAATATATAAAATTAATATATATTAATATATACATATATAATTATTAATATATATAAAAAAACCTATATTATGCAAAACTAAAATAAAAATGATTATATTACTACATAATTTTTAATATCACATAAAACAAAAAATAAAATACTTTTATCGTATTAATACATAACTGAAAAACAAAATGTCTAAATAATCCAAAATTAAAACATTATATGCAACATAATATGCAACAAACATAAATTATTAATACATTTAACAAAATAAAATAAAACCGCACATAATTTATTAAAAGAAACTATAATATAGGAACTCTAATATAGAAACTTATATGTTCATTCAGTCTTGTTTACACATACTCTGTAGGAGCAACTGTTTTGAGTAAAAATGTTCTTCATACCGAATTATTCATTTTGTAATGTTTCTTGTATTAAATTTTTGATGTCTCTTAATAAATCCATTTTTTCTTTGTGTTGTGCTTCTCTTTTTTCCGCACAAAGTTTTTTAAATTCTAATAAGGTTTGTTTTGTAGAGTGCAGTTTATCTGTAAAAGTAAATAAATATATGTATAAATATATATAAATCAAAAAATTACATTATTAATTTAGTTCAAATTTAAATTTATCTCTTAGATTTTTCTTATCTAAACTAATTATAATATCAAGGTATCAATTCTGTATTTCAGTTTTGATGAAAATGCGAAAAATTAACAGCATGAGTGATTATTGATTGATTATTACTTGTAGATCTAACAATTTAGACCAATCAATACTGCTCACTTTTCCATTTTCATCATACTAAAATACAGAATTAATACCTACATGTATTAATTAGAATATATACGTTTATCCTTTTTTATCGGACCTAACTCTGTGGAACTTGCAGGTTGATCATTTTGATCAGATGAAGCAGTCAATACTGGTTCGACCCATGGTTTTTGACCACATAATTCATCCATAGCCTGTAAGCATATATCTACATGTATACTATTTATATATAAATATTTAAACATTAATCTTACAGTATATCAGCATACCTCAAAATATTCCCAGTTTTTCTAGAGTTCCCCGACTTATTATTATGATCTTTTATTTGTTTATATGTTCTTTTTAATGTTTGGAATTTCGTGTTACATTTTTTCCCGGAGATCTTATAACCTTTATTTGCAATTTCTTTCCCTATACGCTCCCAGCATAAATGTTGCTTCATTTTACCAGATGTAAATATTTCTTCATGTTCTTTGTAAAGATGTATTAACAATAACGTTTCTTTATTATTCCATATGTAGGTATCTGCAATATTATATAACAAATACATTAGAGCAAAATAATATGTAATATGAAAAAGATCATGCGTTAACTTTCATTATATAAATACCTTCATTATTAGATCTTGTATCTGACACATCTGAGATATCTGATGTATCTGATATAGAACTCATTCTTACTGCACTTGTACTTGGTGCATCTGCTAACAGAATTATATTTGACAAATAAATTTATAAATATATATATATACACACATTTAAATAATATAAGAGTTATATAACAGATTGTCATACATACCAGAATTGGATACATTTTCTTTGGCATATTTTAGTAATGCTGAGGCAAAGTTTAAATCTAAAAAGTATAAATTTTATGTATATTCAGTATAAAGGTTAGAATATCATTTAAATAATCAATTTTACACAATTAATTTTTATTATTATAATGGAAATTTTACTTACCATTTTTTGCTTTATGTGCATCTTCTGTACTTAAATACAATGTGTACATCTTGTTAGTTTCAACATCTAACAATTCTATTTTTTTATTGCACGACGCCATGTTGCACTGTAACTGCTTCACCTTGGGAGCTGCAGTAACCGCAGTAGCAATATGGCTACCATTTATGACGTCATTGATGGAACTAGATGCTGTCGCAGCACACTGCGTGCTAATAGCGGAACAATTTTTCAGCACTGCCAGTACTGGCAGTGTATATCGGAACACACCCTAAGTCCCTCGATGTTTCAGGATGATGATTGAGTCGTATTCATCATCCTTCCTTTCAGGTGTGTCTCAGGGGATGTTACCTGTAGAAATCCCGATGGCCACGTCCACGAGAATCTCAAGTAGCTTCCAGGAATGATTCTCTATATATTATCACGCAGCAATATAAGATACATACGTGACACACGAAAATTAATAAAACGCCATTATATCAATACAATTAAAATAATCTAAGCCGCATAAAGCATCCATTCGCATACGCTCCCAACACTCCTGCAAGCCACATGCCAGAAAACAGTAACGCTACCATGCGACCCACAACAATATCAAGCTCTCGTTCATAAGCGAATTTATCTATCAACAATGCATGCGTGCTTGGTCAATTAAAAGGAACAAAACGATTCGCGTGACAAAATATATATCGTGCTTTATTTTGGACACGCAACTTCTAATAAATATAATAAAAAAAAACTTGCACGATTCACATACGTCGACCCAAAAGGTAAGTATAAAAAATATATATGCATGTATTACAATAGTCTTTTCCAATTCTCTCTCTCTCTCAATAGGTTTCACGATAAGTATAAAATATCTTTAAATATATATATATAAAATCTAATGGTAAGTATAAAATCTTAATATAATCAACGAAATATACCAATATATAAATATTCACGGTAAGTATCACAATATTCGAGAGAATAACTATAAATATCAGGTCATCCATTGTAAGTATTATAAATATCACGACTTTAACGTTACTCACAGCATGTCCACACACATCCCTCTCACAAATATCATACCACATTCAACGCTGTCGTTACAAAAGGTCAGTCACGCTATCTTAAAACTAACATACATATTCTGCTACGCTTTTATAATTCATAGAAGTAGTATCTTGTGTCGTAGTCAGTCAGCGCTTGGTATAATTGCTTGAAATCTGTGTTGTTAACATGTTTGACAATCAATGCTTACAACTAAATAAAATCAGTCATGCACGAGCACGCAAAATAGGGCTTTCACGCAAAGTTTTATATGGTCAGCACTGGGCAAACTCAGGAGAGTGCTTGGTGAGGAACACAATATCAGCCGCTACAACGCACCCCTGGATTCCTTCTGCTCTCCACCGGGCTGTACGCAGGAAGAATCGTCTGCTCTGGAGATGGCCTTGGAAGTCTTTTGGTCTCTGCTTGGCTGAATGTCGGCTGGATCGTCCACCCCGGAGGCATCTGCAACATCCGGTTGCAATGTCATCGCGAAGCAGCCGTACATCGGCGCTCGAATGGAAAAATTGAAAAAAATATCGCGTCGGCAATAATCCCCACCACATTGCAATTTTGCAACGCTAATACATATTTTAAATATGTTTAATACGTTCAGTATTGCATCGACCACTTGTGTGAAAGGTTCATATAAAATGTATCTTACTGAAAGAAGCCTCATGAATTATTACGTTCCGATTCAAGATGCTGATGATACTTCACCGTGTAAGAAAAAGAAATGTAACAAGTAAGTTTTAATTAACTTAAAGAATTTTTTATACTTTTTAAATATTTTTTACACCTTTTAAATATTTATATAAAATAATATTTTTTTACTCCCTAGCATTTCATCCGAGCCTCGTCGTGCGGTTCGTATACTCGGAAGACGATACGCCTTAACCCCAAAGTCATACAAATATTTGGACATTGGAATAAACGTTGGAGCTGTATCTTGCGTGGAATTGGTTCTCGGCGATAATCGGGGCAATCAAATAATATTGCCTTTTGAAACATGGAAATCGCTGATGCAGAAACGTGGGGACATTGAACAGCTTCTACAATCGACTGAAATCCCATTGCGGGTCCGAGATTTAACATTCGAAGTGGTTAAAATATCTGATTCGAATATTATAAAAATAGGATTATCCAATAATTCCTTATATATGAAACCGCCAAATCTATTCTATTTATTAGATTTTGAAAAATGCATAGATCATATGTATTACTGGCTATGCGAAAATACGCATATTGTAAATGAAAAATTCAAACAATTTGTAACTGTTTTACAACGTAATAATATCGCTTATGTATGCGACGCTGCAAAAGCGATACGTGAAAGTGATATGTTTAACAGCGAATCGCTCATAGATTGCGAGTTATTGACATGTGCCGTAAATGATATTCTTCATGATGCTTGTAATAAATAAGTTATTTTACTATTTATCTGTGAATTTAATTATTTATCCCATCCTTTATGTATGAATAAAAACTGTGTAATAGATATGCACAGTCTGCAAAACTTAAATCTTTCTCTCGACATACTCTGCTTAAGATGTAGAAAAGTGATGAGGTAGGTTAGACGTGATACTCCAGTTAGAAAAAGACAAAAGATATGAAATTAAAATATATATAATCGGGAGGAGTGTGCAACGTTATAGTACGCAACCGTCTACGCCCTTACGACAATCTTAACAATATGTGTTATGGCTGACGAAGAAGTTATAGTTATTGATGATGACGAGGATATCATTCTCGAAGATGGCAATTTGATGGCATTTGAGAATTTGTTGGACGATTCATCAGACGAAGACCGCGTACTTTCGGAGGATTCCGATTACAATAGTGATTGCAGTATTGATATTATTACGGACATAAAGCAACGTACTTTAAACCGGGTTGAAATAAATAGTTTAGGTGCGGTGAAAATGTGCTGTATATACTTTTATTATAAAAGTGACGTCAACGAAAAATTTTGCACTGACTGTTTTATGCGAATTTCAGACTTATTTTCGAATATTCGTGTTGTGCGAGAACATGAAAGTGCAATTTATGCACTAATCCTGGGATCGTCTTGTGCAGAGTGTAGAAAACCGCTGTATCAGATAATGCCCTGTAATATGTGTCCAATTTGCATTGTATAAGCTGGACAAAAACTTGTGTTGTGAAAAAGACTTGAATTGGAAATATGGAGAAACCCAAATACATTGCGCGATTAGAACAATATCTATGGGAGTTTTACATAGAGGTGGACTCGGCGTGTTCATGCGGATTATGGGAAAGAACGTGCCTTGAGTGTCTCGAGTGGTTGAAAGAACAGTACCGACTCGCGATATTACAACAGAGGCGCGGAATTCAATCGCTGTTTGGCAGAATCGCGGGACTTGAAAGTTTAAGACATTCGTTACGCAAACGTTATAAACCCATAGATGTCCGTGTGCCGGCGCTGTCTACAAACACTCCTGTGACTTCACTTGTACAAATGGTACAAGGCCGAGAAATCGGCTTGAAGAAATCTAATACAATAGATTTGGATCATCGTCTGAGAGATCATGAAGAAGTGATGTACAAGGAATGGGATTTTGATATATAAAACGCAGCTGACGTCTCGTTATGAACCGCATTGAAATACTCGAAGAACTAATTGTGTTTCCATTTCTTTTAAATTTTATAATATTTAAATTCTTATACTAATAAGATTTGTATTTTTTCTGTTTCAGATGGAGCGCCATCATATTATTATCATTATTATTTTATATCTTTGTATTTTTTTATATTTTTATTATTATTATTATTTTTATTATTTATTATTATTTTTAAACACACACACACACACACACATATTGTATTATATAAACAATTATTGAATAAATATTATTATTGTTAAAATATATTTTTATTCTCTTTTAATCTTCCCTTTTCCTCTTTCTTATCCCAGTATGCGAGTATTACATTTCAGTACGTGCTGTTAGATAGCGGCGTCAGCCATTTAATTAAAATATAGATGATACATCTCAGTACATGAGCATTATGTCCGTCACAAAGTGTCTGACAACGAGTGAGGTACGGTTAAAAAGTGAAGCGAAAAAATATTTCGAGATGTTTCGCAATAATCTGGTAAGTAGTGTTCATTGTCTTTGTGTGCGAGATTATGTGTGATGTATATTAATTATTATTATATTTCAGTTCGTGCAAATTGACGTCATCCACCGCCGATACATGCGGTGGATGAGAGGAAATTTGCGTTGGGCGCACACCAATTTGTGGGGCGATACGCGAGAGGCCCGCGAGTGGGCATGCGTGCACCCTGACCAGTATAAAGATATCTTCTATTTGCGGCCGCTTTTTGGGCTTGAGCCCTATGAAGAAGAGGAGAATTGGGAACCTGAAGAGGCGTGGGAAGAGGAAGAGGAAGAGGAGGATTGGGAGGAGGATTGGGAGGAAGAGCTTGCGGCCCCAAGAGGATAATGTAAGTATCTTCTTTTTTAAGATTCGTAATATATTAGATTTATAAAAATTAAATTAATATAGTAACAAGATATGTATTTTTCTGTTTCAGATAGAGCGTCATCCTAACATATTATTATATATTATATATTATTATTATTTTTATTATTTTTTACACACACACACACGCCACACACACACACACACATGGATTTATATTAAACATAAATTTTGAATAAATATTATTATTATTATATTTAAAAAAAATGTTGATTATTTCTGCGCCTTCTCCCACGTCCATGCATGCCTCGCGCTGTCTCTCTCTCTCCCACATGCATGCGAACTTCATCCTTTTCCCACGCCAATGCGGACGATATCCTTTTCCTACAGGCGTGCAAGCCTCGCGCTATCTCTCTCACACCGCCTTGCGAACGCCGTATCATCCGCGTGCATGTTTCGCGCTATCTCTCTCTCTCCCAAGTGCAACCTTCGCGCTATCCCTCTCCCAAGTGCATGCCTCGCGCTATCTCTCTCTTTTTCTCCCAAGTGCATGCTTCGCGCTATCCCTCTCCCAAGTGCATGCCTCGCTCCATCTCTCTCCAACGTGCATGCAAACGCTATCCTTGTCTTACGCTCATATGGACGCCTCGCGCTATCCTTCTCCCACGCTCATAGAATATCATTAGCGCTATCCTTCTCTTACACATTGCGGACGCCTCGCGCTATCCTTCTCCCACGCCTACTCGCGGCATCGCGTTCCCTCTTCCCCGCGGGTCCCTCACCAATCGGTTAGGACGCGGTCCCTCTCCCCCCTCTCCGCGGACCCCTCGCCTACCAGTTAGGTTAGCGGGTCCCTCTCCCATCGGTTAGGACGCGGTCCCCCTCCCCCTCTCCACGGACCCCTCGCCCACCAGTTAGGACGCGATTCCCCCGCGTGACGTCATACCCCCGCTCTGGTTTCCCCTCGCTACTCACCCCCCCCCTCAGAGGACCATGGCTTAGAACTCTCCTATATACCCTACTGCACACAATAAAAATACACATTATCCCGATAGCGCACATTATTTTAATTCCTTTTTCTCGATAACCCACATCCCAATAGAACACATAAAAATTAACGTAATTCTCGATAGCCCACATCTCTTTAGCACATATCCCGATAGCACACAAAGTAAATCGCGCCTTATCCCTATAGCGCACAAATTAAATTGCGCATTATCCCGAT
This sequence comes from Formica aquilonia x Formica polyctena, assembly GCA_907163055.1. Classification (NCBI taxonomy): domain Eukaryota; kingdom Metazoa; phylum Arthropoda; class Insecta; order Hymenoptera; family Formicidae; genus Formica; species Formica aquilonia x Formica polyctena. The sequence goes on from CAJQTV010000265.1 coordinate 53,536, forward strand.
AGCGCACAAAGTAAACCGCGCAATATCCCGATAGCACACAATAAAAAAACACAATATCCCGATAGCGCACATCTCCGTGACCCATATTAAGTTGGCCCCCCCACCAACGCTAAATAAAGTCGCATCTATCAAATAATTTAGTGCTAATTATGTGCTAATTAGTTGCCGTAGTCCGGATTTTGTTGCTCAAACCGTTTAACAGGAATTTATGTTCAAAGTGGGGGGTGGGGGGGCGGCCAGCTTGACATTAAGCCAGCCCTCCCCATAGTGAAAAAAATATATAGAATGCTCGAATAAAAAAATCAAATACACTAGAAGTTGTTGCTATTTTGTTGCTCTGAAATAACACGAAAACATTTTAAAAAAAGTATATTATTTAATTAATATCACTATACACTCAGACCCGCCGCGTCGTGCCATCCACTTGCGCGAAGTAAAAGTAACCAAAGGAATTTGTTGCGTGCATGTTTTTGATATTAAAATAATCTGTAGACAATATACTACCGAAATATATGAAAGATTAAATTTGTTGCTCGTTCTAAAGCATTGAAACTCGACACTTCGTCGCCGCGGACCCTATACGACGCGCACTATCATAACGTAAATTAACTAAAAGAGTTTGTTGCGTGCATGTTTTTGGTATTAAATAATCTGTGGACAATGTACTATCGAAATATATGAGAGATTAAATTTGTTGCTCGTCTTAAAGTATTGAAAATCGACACTGAATCGCCGCGGACCCTATACGACGCGCGCTATCATAACGTAAATTAACTAAAAGAATTTGTTGCTCTCATGTTTTTGGTATTAAAATAATCTGTGGACAATATACTATCAAAATATATAAGAGACTGAATTTGTTGCTCATCTTAAAGTATTAAAAATCGACACTTTGTCGCCGCAAACTCTATACGACGCGGTGTTATACCATATAAGTTAATTAAAAGAATTTGTTGCTCGCATGTTTTTGGTATTAAAATAATCTGTGGACAATATACTATCGAAATATATAAGAGACTGAATTTGTTGCTCGTCTTAAAGCAGTGCATGCCACGATCTGCACATTTCGGCCGATTTCCGAGAGTCAACGCCTATCGCGCCCCCCTTGCGTCTTGAAATATTCGCCAAGCAACCGTAACCAAGCGCGCGGCGCTCTGCCTCAGGTACGGTGTATCTGTATCGCAATGTGGTTCCGTACCCACTTACTGCCAAATATCAATGTTTTAAACGCGATCTCTTTAGAATTTTTTCAAATAATTATTTCAAGAACAAAGTTTCAATACTCGATTATTAATTACATTTACGATATAATAATCCTAAAATATTATTAAATTATATTCGATAGATTAAATTTGTTAAATGTCTCGCGCGCGGAAACTCTTCCCGATATATAAATTAATAAATAATTGTGAATTTAAAGTTTTATAAAAGACGCTTTTATTAAATGCACGAGATACTTATGAAAGATATTATTTAAGTTATGGACTGTTGGATATCCCCAGTATATGATATCATTATATAAATTAGAATAACGTAATTATAATTATTATATTTTTAGCAATAGGTTTCCACGTCACCCATGAGGTACTATTGTTGACGCGTTTTTTTTCAGTGGTTTCCCCTGTAGGCCTAGTCCACTAAAGAAGAAGAATAACGAAAAATAGACACCAACTATAGAACGAAATAACAAAATTAAAAAAATATAAACAATTTTAAAATTTATTAAATTAAAATTTTGTACGGTTACGCCGTTTGCATGATTCGATGATGGATGGAATATCTATCTGGATATTTGAAGAACTTATTCGCATCAACGAAGATAATGATGCATCTTTCAAACAAGAGCGTCTGTCTGTTTTGATTTTAATATTAACTGTGCTTTTAATATTAACTGTGCAGGATAAGAAAAGACAAACGCTATGTACATGTGCCAGTCAGAAAATCGTAACTTTGTTTGGGATAACTCGGCCGTGACAATACAACAATGTAACAATACAAAACACAAAGTGTCTGATGTATGATATCTTTCATAGATTCCCAAATATTGGATGTGAGAATTTTAGATGCGTGTTCAGTATTGCCCATAAAGTAGAACGATTTTCCGGCATCAACGATAGAATGATACGTCGCTATTTATCATGTAACGTAAAATAAAGCAAACCAACATAAAATAACAAAAAATAATAGAAGAAGAGGAGAGAAGGGAAAGGGAGGGGAGGGAAGATAGAAAGGGGATGGGAGAGGGGAAGATAGAAAGAGGAGTGGGAACAGGGTAGGGGAGGGATAGGGGAGGGAGGAATTAACTGGTGGTTGTCTACATGGTGGCGGCGACAGTCGCCTATTTCATACTTTCGAAGGTCCCTAGAGCTCAAACGGCTCAATGAATCAAGTTGGTGCAATGAGAACTTTTCATCAGGATCACGTAAACTACAAATTTCCAAAGTTTCAGCGAAATCCACCGAGGCCGGTTTTCCATAAGGTTTGTGCGGGGTCCTTTTAGCTTAATAAATTTTAAAATTATTACTTATATTTTTTTAATTTTGTTATTTAGTCCTTTAGTTGGTGACTATTTTTCATTATTCTTCTTCTTTAGTGGACCAGGACTACGGAGGAATCCACTGAAAAAAATGCGTCAACAATAGCACCTCATGGGTGACGTGGAAACCTATTGCTAAAAATATAATAATTATAATTACGTTATTCTAATTTATGTAATGACATCATATACTGGAGATATCCAACAGTCCATAACTTTAATAATATCTTTCATAAGTATTTCGTGCTTTTAATAAAAGCGTCTTTTGTAAAACTTTAAATTTATAATTATTTATTAATTTATATATCGGGAAGAGAGTCTGCGCGCGAGACATTTAACAAATTTAATCTATCGAATATAATTTAATAATATTTTAGGATTATTATATCGTAAATATAATTAATAATCGAGTATTGAAACTTTGTTCTTGAATTAATTATTTGAAAAAATTCTAAAGAGATCGCATTTAAAACATTGATATTTGGCAGTAAGGGGATACGGAACCGCATCGCGGTACAGATGCACCGTACCTGAGGCAGAGCGCCGCGCGCTTGGTTACGGTTGCTAGGCGAGAATCTCAAGTCGCAAGGGAGGCGCGATAGGCGTTGACTCTCAGAAATCGGCCGAAATGTGCAGATCGTGGCATGCACTGTCTTAAAGTATTAAAAATCGATACTTTGTCTCTGCGGATTCTATATGACGCGTTCTTATATTATATAAGTTAACTAAAAGAATTTGTTGCTTGCATGTTTTTGGTACTAAAATAATCTGTAGACAATATACTATCCAAATATATAAGAAACTGAATTTGTTGCTCGTCTTAAAGTATTAAAAATCGACACTTAGGAGCGTGCGAATGCAGGCCAAAGGACCGAAAGGGCAAGACACATACAAGCGAGTGTGTGAGCAGACTAATAGTTCGGATGAGTCCGGACATTGCGTTAATTATGCGGCGTGAAAGCATGGACATTAATTTTAAGATATATATGTTAAAACTATTATATTGGTTATTTAATCACACACTCGACACAAAACACGCAGCATATACGATATTACACTTGCACAAGATCCTACACTTCATATACACGCGAAATACAAAATAGGCATTTACACTTTGGTACACTTTTCTACACTCTGTACACTTTTTCACAGGAGAACAGGAGTACGAACCCTCTACACTTTGACACACCTTACACACCATGCTACACAACAGCTACACAAACTGTACATGTACACTTTTAGTGCTGCGCCGTTGCAATTTGTATTATATCCGTTTTGATTAGTTTTAAGTATGTTTTTGATTGCGGTGAGCGTTTTATATATTTAATTAATCATATTTTAATTTGTAGCGAGCGTTTATACCGGATAAGCTACTTTTATAAAACTTTTATATAACTTAGAGCGCATGGCGAATGACGCATGTGCAACCGAAGAGTGGGAGGTCCCAATGGTGGGACCAGCGAATGGTGGGAGGCCCGAATGGTGGGGAAGCCTCTGGTGGGGACAGCCGCTATAAGAGGCGATGCGGAGCGTGATTCGAGGCTCTGACGTCCGATAACTTCGAGACAAGCTCTTTCGGCTCTTACGCCTGTAAGCTTTAGTAGAAGTCTTTCGTAACAATAGACTTTTCGCAAAGTGACTATTTAGTAGTTCCTAGGAGACGTCTAAGAAGCTCTAGGCTGTCTTAACGTTCTCTCCCGGTTTTTAGAATCGGTGGCTAATTAGTATATCGCGCAGTGATAACTAATTAAGTGCGAATTAGTCGAGCTGTTTAGCAGCTATTCCGCGGAATATCTCCGTGCGGGGAGATACGCGTGACCAAACAAAGGGCTGTAAACATTTAGTGTTTAAAATAAAATATATTTTAGATATATTAGAATAAATAACGAGCAATGTTATTTAACTTACCTTCGAGCCAGTGAAGTCCTTGTTCCTTGTTTCAAAACCAAGGTGTCCATTTGGTAGTCCGAGTAACCAGCGGGCAGCGATCCAATCCAGTGACGACCTGAAACAAATTGGGAAGAGTTTAGGAAATTCTCCTGAAACATCGGGACTTGGCAGCCAGTGAAGTCCATATTCCTTGTTTCACAACCAAGGTGTCCATTTGGTAGTCCGAGTAACCAGCGGACGACGATCCAATCCAGCGACGACCTGAAACAAATTGGGAAGAGTTTAGAAAATTCTCCTGGAATACCTCGGGATCTGGAAATAAAAGAAAGAAGTCAGCGCCCTATTCATATAAGTCGCGTAAACTAAACGCGCAATTCAAACAACCAGCGTCAACAAAATGCGTAATACGAGAAGCCGCGTCAACCGAACGCGCAATAGAAGGAAGTTGCGTCATCCGAACGCAGACAAAGAAGCCGCGGCGAAACGAACGTGCACGAACAAGTCCGACGACCATCCAGAGGAGGCATCGGCCAACAACATCCTTGTTCGTTGAAGTTCAAACGAACTGGCGACCGTAAACAAAAGGTAGGAAAACCTGCATATTTAGCATTATCTCCACCTCGACCGAGCACAGTCCGGTCACAATACGACGCGGTGTTATACCATATAAGTTAATTAAAAGAATTTGTTGCTCGCATGTTTTTGGTGTTAAAATAATCTGTGGACAATGGACTATCAAAATATATAAGAGATTGAATTTTTTGCTTGTTCTAAAATATTGAAATTTGACACTTTGTCTCCATAATCTCAAGAGATAAATATTGTAACATATAATAAAAGTATAGACTTTAAATAAGGAATAGAGAACTAAAAATAATAATATATATTTTTTTAATTATGATATATATATATTTATTTATTTAGATTATATTTATTTATTTCTTTATATTTATGATACAGTTATTTATTATATATATATATATATATATATATATATATATATATATATATACATTTCCATTATGTATGTGTACATGTCCTTGGTCTTGTCCTCGTCCTCGTCCTCTTCCTCTTCCTCTTGCTCTTCCTCTTCCTCTTCCTCTCCCTCTCCATCCACGTCCTCTCTGTTCGCTGTTAACATGGATGCGTTGTAAGTTTCTTCGAATATTATTAGGTGTACAAATAAGTTTCCGCCGTTTGACAAAAGTTGGCGCCATCAGTAAGTTATGGTTAAAATTGTCAGATGTAAAACGTCTTTATCGTAAGATTGGACATCAGTCAATAACATAACCTTAAAATATTAGTGATTTTTTATCAGTATAATATATTCTTTTGTGTGCGAAAATGTCGGGTTTTGAGCCGAATAAGCGTCATTTGAGGGAACTTTTGATTTACTTCTTCAATTTGAAGAAATCTGCAGCTGAGGCGTATCGATTGCTTGTAGAAGCATATGGTGAGGCTGCCTTAAGTGAGAGAAGTTGTCGTGAGTGGTTTCAAAAGTTTAAGTACGGTGAATTTGACATCGAAGACAAAGAACGTAGCGGAAGGCCGAAAGTGTATGAAGACGCGGAATTGGAAGCATTATTTGATCAAGATTCGTGCCAAACGCAAGAAGAACTTGCACTTACATTGGGAGTGACTCAACAAGCAATTTCACATCGGTTGAAATCATTGGGATTGATTCAAAAACAAGGAAATTGGATATGAACTGACGCCGAGAAACGTTGAACGCCGATTGTTCACATGTGAAATGCTGCTTGCCAGGCATAAACGAAAGGGTTTTCTGCACCGTATAGTCACTGGTGATGAAAAATGGATCCACTATGATAATCCAAAAAGGAAGAAATCATGGAGACCACCTGGCCATGCTTCAACATCTACAGCTAAGCCAAATATTCATGGAAAAAAACTCTTGTTATGCATTTGGTGGGATCAGCTTGGTGTCGTGTATTATGAGTTGCTCAAACCGAACGAAACCATTACTGGGGCTGTCTACCGAACACAATTGATGAGATTGAGTCGAGCACTCAAGGAAAAGCGCGCCCACTACTCCAGACACGACAAAGTTATTCTCCTGCATGATAATGCTCGTCCACATGTTGCGGCGCCGGTCAAAACCTATTTGGAAACACTCAATTGGAAAGTTTTACCCCACCCGCCGTATTCACCAGACATTGCTCCTTCTGATTTCCACATGTTTAGATCGATGGCGCATGGTCTGTCTGAGCAACACTTCACATCATATGAAGATACCAAAAATTGGGTCGATTCGTGGATAGCCTCAAAAGATGAAGCATTCTTCCGACGCGGTATCCGTATGCTGCCAGAAAGATGGGAAAAAGTAGTGGCAAGCGATGAACAATACTTCAAATAAAACATTAGGTTTCGTTCTTTCACAATAAATGCCCAATTTTTGATAAAAAACGGCGGAAACTTATTTGTACACCTAATATTTATTTGTGGATCTACATAGATCGCGTTGCGCAGCGTTTGTAATTCTTCGTTAATTTTTTCAATAGACGGCGTTTGGGTTTGCTGTATTGGTACAAATTGTAATGGTGTAGGCGGTGGTGGTATAGACGGTGGTGGTGTAGACGGTGGTGGTGTAGACGGTGGTGGTGTAGGCGGTAGTGATGTAGATGTATTCGATAATGGTGCAGGTGGTGTTGGTGCAGGCGGTACTGATATTGTTGCAGGCTAAAAGCAAGCAAAATAAATAATTTATATAAATTATAATTATGTTTATATATTATATGTTGCGTGTGTGTTGTATGTACAATTCTGTATCAATATTTGTTAAATACACGGTGGCTCAAAATTTAAGGATAATATGATAGCAGCATAAAATTTCGTAAAAAATTAGATATTGAAAATACATGCTATTTTCTTTTAAAAAAATTTTTTTATAAGGTGAAGATTTAAAGATTGATCAATCATGAGTGTTGGTTAGAAAATTATTTATATATGATTATACGTGATAGTGTGTGAACTACGACTAATTTTTTGTCTAGCATCAATGATAACAGATACGGTTAATACCAATGTGCCGCCGATTCGGAGGATTTATTAACCAAGGTTTATGATTGGTCAAATTTTTAATCTTTATATTTGAAGAACAACTTTCTAAATAAAAAAAGCAATATTAAATTTTATTATATAATTTTTCACAACTTTATATATTTGCATGTTACCTTTAAAATATATTTTTTCGTTTGTGACTGCATTTGTAGAGATTTCTTCACGTACGGACCTCGATCGGATTGTTGGTTCTGCGGTGAAAGATTTTCTTTGCCTGCTTCTGCTGTAAGTTTTAATAATTTTTGTCTGCGTCTAAGTTTTGTTTTTTGGCGAGAACGCCATAATTGACTTCGCCTAATCCTTTTTTTATTTTTTTCTATAATTACAATAATGTTTGTATGTAATATATTTTGTTTTTAAATGCTTGATTTATCCATTCATTTATTCGTTCATACATACGAGATGCTAGCAAAAAGTTTCCGAAATTATGTGTTGCATGGAAATTATGTTTATTAGCTACTTATGGCTCTAGATAATATTGCATGCATCCTTCGTGAATCGGGTGACGTCACGCTGGATAAGTCATTGAAATTTTACATGCAGTTTTTTTGGCAGTGTATTTCGCGTAATTAACGATTGTTGCGATGGTTGAATGTAAGAAAACAACGTAGTTGCATCAAGTATCGCAACAGTTGTCGACTACGCTACATTTATTGCTAACAATATAAATGTATATAAATCTTCAATGACTCTTGCAGTCTGACGCCACTTGGCATAGTAAGCACAAAAGATATATGCAGTATTTAGTGCCATAAGTCCTTGCTAAACATAGTTCCTTGGTAATATTTAAACTTTAGGTACTTTTGGCTAGCATCTCGTGTGTGCGCACACGCACAAACAAACAATCACACACACACACACACACACACACACACACACACACATAAAGAAAAGTGTATATTGTATGATATACCTAAAATTTACCTTCAGTTCCCATGCTTCCGGATTCTTGCGTTTCGCTCATCTCGTAATCCATGTTAGTCACTATTTCTAATTCTTCGATCTGCACTTGGTCACAGCGAAAGAGAAACTGAACTTGTCGGATCCTGTGATGCCAGAGCAAAATCCCGGTCCGCACGCACACAATCAGAGAACTCCGCACATGTATTGCGCAGAGCGCTCTGCGCGGTACATGTACGGGGTTCTCTGATTGTGTGCGTGCGAGCCGAGACCTTTGTTTAGACTGCGTTCAAAAACATCATTTGTGTGCACACAGCTATACTATTTGCCGCCACAAAAGCTTTGTCGCGTAGAGTTAAGAATTTGTCGTTTTTTGGTCCTTCGAGCCGGATCGGTGGGTGCGGTAACGAACATCTCAAGGTGAACTCTGTGTGCGGATTTGGAAAATCGTGTGTGCCTCCACGTGCTACCGGCGAAAGTTCGAGAACGATCCTCTTCGTGCGTGTTCGGCGACGCTCGGACGGACTCGGGCGCTCGGCAAGCGATCGTCGTCGCCCGTAGTGCGCTCTCACTCTCTCTCTGTGACATCCGTCGCGCTCGGTTACTCGTGCGTGTCCGGCGACGCCCGGACGGATTCGGGCGCTCGGCAAGCGATCGTCGCCGCCCGTAGTGCGCTCTCACTCTCTCTCTCTCTGACATCCGTCGCGCTCGGTTATTCGTGCGTGTTCGGCGACGCCCGGACGGATTCGGGCGCTCGGCAACGGATTCTCGCTACGTATACAGCGTTCTCTATCACTCCTTTGACGGTCTTCGGCCATCTTGTGAATATATGACGACCGGTCACCGGTCTCTATAATCGTTCGCGCCTTCTCTCTCACTCGGACATTGTGAGCTCGCGCGCGGTATACGGACCTCTCTCGCATTTTCGGATATTCTCATCGTCTGTCGGAACTTCTCTTTCTCTCTTGTGAGTCACTTCGAGTGGTATTCTCAGCGGTAACGGCGATTTCAGCCATCATCATGTCCAACCTCGAAGCGAAAATCTCTCTTCAAATGAATCGGCACACTCACATCAAGTCGGTGGCTCTCGAGTGTAAGGAACCGACCTTCCCCACTCTTCAACTCCAAATGCTCAAGGTGAAACTCGACCTCATCGATAACAACTGGCAAAAGTTTGAAGCCACTCACGAAAGGATGGCGGAATCCAAAGCGGAGCTCCTCCTGGATCGACTATTCCGCACCAAGACCATCTCACAACGGTCGGCCAAGGAGCTCAACACTCTTCTCAACACGACAACGGAAGCGCTCAATGCCTTGGAATCTCTCGGAGCTCCTGTTCAACACTGGGACCATCTCTTGGTCCACCTCATCGTCCAGCGACTCGACCCAAGCACTCGAGAGGCCTGGGAAGTCAAGCTTGGCTCCACCACGGACCCCCCTTCATACAAGGACATTCGCACATTTCTCACTGGGCGCGCCCGAGCCATGGAGAGTATGGAGTTCGGAACCTCGAGCTCCTCTCTAGCACAAAGACCAGCTTCCTCGCCACAACGACAGACCAGCAAGACATCGGCGGCCACCGCTCATGTGGCCATCTCACCCACCTCCGGGATCTCGGAAACTTCCGGATGTGCACTATGCTCTGGCTCTCATTACATTGTCTCTTGCCCTCGTTTCAGAGATATGTCTGCTCATCTACGGCGAAACATTGTGATCGACAAGCGCCTCTGCTTTAATTGCTTGGGCAGGCATAACGCAGTCGCCTGTCAAAATCTGAAGAGGTGCAGAGAATGCGGCAATAAGCATCACACGATGATCCACATGGATGGCTAACCCCCCCCCCCCCCCCCGTTCGTCAACGACATAAGGCAGGGCGATCCTTCCGACGGCGGCTACGCAGACGTAAGGCGCCGGCCTCACCATCCAAGAGCACCAGCACATCGGCTTCAGAGTGACTCTCGCATTCGGTCCTTTCTCAATCTCACTCGGTAATTCTCACTCGACCGGCAATCTTACTCGCTACTTGTTGCGCTACCATCAGATCACCTTGCGGCTCTCCTCACTCGGCAAGGATGCTCATCGATCCCGGGTCTGAACTCACCTTTGCTTCCGGGCAACTCATCTCAACTCTCCAGATACCTCGACGGCACGCCTATATCCCCATCATCGGTATTGGAGGATCTCAGTCGGAGCGAACTCGGGGTGTCGTTTCGCTCACCCTTCACTCAGTTTACTCTTCGCAATCCATCAACGTCACTGCCTACATCTTCAAGAATCTAACAACATCACTCCCGTCCATAGCGACAGCAGAATGTAGTTGGCCTCATCTTCACGGGCTCCAGCTGGCGGATCCAGATTTCCTCACCCCCGGACCTATAGACTTGATCCTCGGTGCTGACTCCTACGGGCTGTTCATCCAGCCCGACATCATCAAAAAGTCTGAGGAGGAACCCATCGCTCAACGTACTATTTTTGGATGGATTGTTCTCGGCCCAACCTCGACACTAACTACCTCAATTCACCGTTCTCATCAGGTCGCAGTGGATCACGAACTTCACGATCTCCTCACGAAGTTCAGGATACAAAAATAGGTCCCTCATTCTCTGCCACCTCAGCTCCCCAGTTGGTGGATCACTGCAAGGCGGGCGGCTTTTCCTTTACAACATGGCAGAGTAATCATCCGGACCTACGAACGACACTTTCTCTCGACGCCATTTCAACCAAGTTGCCCATCTTCATAAACCTCCATGACAAAAATCACCAGGCTCAATTGGCGTTCAGGATCGGTTCATCTCTTCTACCAAGATCATCTCTCACAATGAGCCAATCATCACTCTAGGGTCCGCCAAAGCCAAGGTCGCCTCTCTCAAATGGCTCACAATTCCTCGGCTGGAACTTACGGCGGCGATTTACTCTCTCGTCTCATCAACTATGTTCAACAGGCATTAGAACTCGCTGAGATAACAATCTTCATGTGGACGGACTCCTCAGTATCGCTCACCTGGATCAACAGTCACCCTTCCCGCTGGAATGACTTTGTTCGCAATCAAGTGGCTGCAATTCAAGAACAAGTTCCACAAGGACAACGGCGGTTGGTCTCCGACAATGGAAAATCCAGCAGACTGTGCATCTCGTGGTCTCTCTTCAGCTCAACTTTCTCGGCACCATCTTTGGTGGAACGGCCACTCATATTGGGTATAGTCTTCTCAGCATCGGCCAATCATGGCGTCTCAACCAGATTCGGCGGCGACTCTCGAAAAAGGGCCAGGTCTTCTTCTCAAGTCCTCAATGGCGAAGCAACACTATCTCTGGCGGCTTCTCTATCGACTCTCTTCACTCATTTGGCTTTTTCAGATCACTGCATCTTGCCAACGGTGTTGCGCTATACTCAAAAAAATACCACAGTCTTTTCTGGCCACCCCCTCACATCTGTAGACCTGGGAATCGCACGGCTATATGGAATTCGATCAGTTCAAGCGGCATATCTCTTATCGGAACTGACAATAATCTCAAGCGGAGCACACTTGTCAAGGTCTCATCCTCTTGCCAAGTTTACGGCTTTCATCGATCATTCGGGCATCCTCAGAGTCGGAGGCCGACTCAGACAGTCTCAATTGGACCCTGAATGCAAGCACCCAGCCATCTTGCCACGGGATTCATATCTGTCTCAACTCATTATATCGGACGCTCATCTAAGGACTCTTCACGGCGGAACTCAGGTAACCTTGACATATCTTCGCCAGGCTTACTGGATCGTTGGTGGCCGAGCCCCAGTAAGATCTCACATTCTCCGCTGCGTTCGGTGTGCTCGACAACGTGGCGTAAGGGCACAGCAACTCATGGGTCAACTGCCATCATCTCGCATTTCGCCATCTCGTCCTTTCCTCAACACAGGGGTTGATTACGCCGGCCCTCTCACTCTCAAAACTTGGCGAGGACGAGGGGCTTAGTGTCACAAAGGCTGATTAGCCATCTTTGTTTGCTTCTCAACGTCGGCGGTTCATCTGGAGGCAGTGACAGACTACTCTACAGAGGGGTTCATCGCAGCTTATCGGCGGTTGACGGGACGGCTAGGTATCTACCAAATCCTCTTCAGCGACTGTGGAACCAACTTTCTCGGGGCAGATACCTCTCTTAGGCGGCTATTCACATCAGGATTCAAGGAATTTTCGGAACCATCTCAGTTGCGGATCAACGACGGCAACACTTGATTCTTCAATTTTCCGACATCCCTTCAGTTCAGCGGTAAATGGAATGCAAAAATCCGTCAAGTATCACCTGAAACGGAATATCGGCAAGAATGTCTTGACCTATGAAGAACTTACAACTCTTCTGGTCTTGACCAGAGGAACTTACAACTCTTCTGGTACAAATCGAGGCAATTCTCGCTCCAACTACGATTCCGGAGCCATCTCTTTCATCGGTGCCCATAACAAGGCTATCTCCTTGGCAGCTTATCCTACAACGGCACTTCTCAGTATCGAAGTAGCATCATCCCTCAAACAAATCAAGTGTTTCATCTTGGGACGGACGGACTCTCTAGAGCGGTCACCCTCAAGACGGCGACTACGGAACTCAAGCGGCCTATTACCAAGTTGGCAGTATTTCCGGTGGCACCAGATCAATCCTCACTCACAAAGCAATCAACAACAGATCCGGCCTCACCATCATCAAGATAATAATTCTTCAACGCTGTTGTAGAAGGCGGGCGGAATGTTCAGGAAATATCACTCCCTTTTCTCAATCTTTGTACCGGCATCTCACTTACTCTAGTCCTTCTCTCTAGCATTCTCTCTCTCTCTTCCTTTTTCCTCTTGTACGCGGCCGTGACCCAATCCCGCAGCCTGTCCTATCAATCTAACTAGTCTCGCGCAATGTTATCACCCAATCATAAGCACGCTCTCAGGACCTTATCCGCGCTCCTGCGTCGATATCGACCCTTCCGGAAATCCTCGATCATTCTGTGAGTACCGGTCTATCGTGACGCACGTTGCCTTTAGGACAGTTATAAAGTTCCCTGAATTCGGATTCGTCTCGCGGTTCTGGTTAAGTGATAAATCTCTCGGTTCGTCTCTCAAGTAATTCGTCATCTCGGAATCAAATCAGCGGCATCGAACGTACTCAATTATTCGCGAGGGAGAACAAGGTTTCCCTATCTCAAGAACCAGAATCTGTACGCAGTTATCGTGTGAAGCACGCGGTACGTCGTCAAACGACGTAATATTCTCTTGCCACCTCTCTCGAATTCCTCGGCGGATTCCTCGGTTTTTCTCAATTACAAACGATAAAACCTATTGCTTATGATCCTAGAATAATAAGAATTAGTGTAATTCTAAAAATAAAACGTGATATCATCGCTCGAATAATTGTGAAGTGCGGCTCATTTTTCTTTGTGTGTAAATCATTGACTGTTCTGTCCGACACCCCCGAAACCAGACATTTCTCGGGTTCTTTATCAAACATTTTTTGGTGGCTTTCTCGGGTTTTCTCGGGTTCTTTATCAAACATGTGGCGCAAACAATGAACAGCTTCGGATGGAATATCACATATCATCCAATATCTGTCCGTGCTAAATAAAGTATGTAATAAAGACCGCAGCAGTAATCTATTCTTTTTTGAATAGCAGCTCACCAAAAGCGAGAATGAATAACATAACGTTTCCTTAAAGAGTTTCAAAGTCTTACCGCTAGTTTCTTTATTTTATATATTCAGAGTGTCTGATAGGTTAGGTGTACAACTTTGCTTCCGCCGTTTTCCTATAGATACCTTTAGCGGTAAGTAGTGGTCAAAATAAATAGATCATAGACGTCATGCAATAAACTTGGGCATCTGTCAACATAACCCCATAGAAACATTAGTTGATTTGTGTCTGCATCATAAAGTTATTCTCGATTGAAAATGTTAGTTTACGAGCCAAATTCTCGTCATGTGCGGGAGGTTTTAATTTTCTGCTTCAATATGAAGAAATCTGCGGCTGAGGCTCATCGAATGCTCTCAAATACTTATGGTGAAGCCGCTATTAGTGAAAGAACGTGTCGTGAGTAATTTCAACGCTTCAAGAACGGTGATTTTCACGTCGAAGACCGGCATAGCGGTGGAAGAGAGAAGGTTTTCGAAGATGCAGAATTGGAGGCATTACTTAATGAAGACTCGAGTCAAAGTCAAGAAGAATTGGCACGATCATTGGAAGTGACTCAACAAGCAATTTCAAAACGCCTCAAAGACATGGGAATGATTCAGAAGCAAGGAAATTGGGTGCCGTACGAGTTGAAACCGAGAGATGTTGAACGGCGTTTGTTTGCTTGTGAACAATTGCTTGAAAGGCAAAGACGGAAGGGATTTCTGCATCGCATTGTGACTGGCGACGAAAAATGGGTTCATTACGATAACCCCAAGCGCAGAATATCATGGTGATATCCCGGCCATGCTTCCACGTTGACGGCCAAACCGAATATTCACGGCTCCAAGGTCATGCTCTGTATTTGGTGGGACCAGCTCGGCGTAGTGTATTATGAGCTGTTAAAACCGACTGAAACAATCACAGGCAATCGTTATCGAACGCAATTAATGCGTTTGAGCCGAGCATTAAAAGACAAACGGCCGCAATACAACGAGAGACACGATAAAGTGATTTTGCAGCATGACAATGCTCGACCCCATGTTGCGAAAGTGGTCAAGACATACTTGGAAACGTTGAAATGGGAAGTCCTACCCCACCCGCCGTATTCTCCAGACGTTGCTCCCTCTGACTATCACTTGTTTCGATCAATGGCACACGGCCTGGTTGACCAGCACTTCCGGTCTTATGAAGAAGTAAGAAATTGGATCGATTCGTGGATCGCTTCATAAGATGACCAGTTTTTTCAACGCGGGATTCGTACGCTGCCCGAAAGATGGGAGAAAGTAGTGGCCAGCGATGGACAATACTTTGAATCATAAATGTATAACCAGTTTTTTACAATAAAGCCTCGAATTTCGGAAAAAAACGGCGGAAGCAAAGTTGTACACCTAATAATAATCGCCTCACCCGTAATGTGCAGGTGGAGTAAGTTAAACTGAACAGAAAAATCCTGTAACATTTTTTTCTATAACGTTTAATAAAGGAATTATTATTGAGTAAAGTCTGGTCAATCAGCGCCGACTTTTAGCAGGGCGCACGTCGGTGAGCCGCGCGCTTGGTAGTGTGCGGCGGCACACACTTTACGGCGCGGGGCTCACTGGCGTGCGCCCGGCTAAAAGTTGGCGCTGATTGGCCAGATTTTACTCAATAATAATTCCTTTATTAAGCGTTATAGAAAAAAAATGTTACAAGACCTTTCTGTTCAGTTTAACTTACTCTACCTGCACATTACGGGTGGGGCGATCATTATCAGACACCCTGTATATAATATTATCTCCAAATATTTTATTTTGTATATTTTCTATTAACAACTCGTACAACATACGATTAAAATATAACTTTTTTCGATTACTTATTTTGGTAAAAATATATTTAATAATATAAAATATTAATCTTCATTAACAATGCTTTAAATATCTAGTTTCTAAATATAAATAAAATTAACTTAAATAATATAAAAAATAATAATAACAAAATTAATAAATAGATAAACAATATAACATTTTTAAAGTAATAGTATGTATTTAAAAAAATGATATATGTATTTTTAAAAATGAATTAATTTTTTTAAATATATGTGTATTTAAATATTTTTATCTATGTATATTAAAATGTTTAAAATATTATAAATTGATTATTATTGTTATATATCAATTATTTACAAGATAATTAAAAAGATGAGATAAGGCATAAAGAAAACAAAACATGAGTAGTATACAAAAGCATATGTTCTGGGTCACATTTTTTCCTCTATTAAAATCAACTAAAAAACATCAAAATCACCCGTAAAAGCAATAAATTAAAAAAAAAAAAGAACAAAAAGAAGAACTTTCAAAATATTGAAAGAAACTAAGGGCTTGACCTGAATTAACAAAATAAGGGCTTGACCTGAATTAACAAAATATTGGAAAAAATCTTCCAAAATATTGATAGAAATCCTAAATTCCAAGAGTGTTAAACTCTAAATCAAGACCATTTATAATACAACGACTAAGTGTCTGAAAGACTAAGCGTCGAAGCGCTCGGATCATATATCACTCAATAATTAGTCATGTTTAACTGTTATCTTCGTATGGCTCAGGGAGATAACGCATGCCTAGTAATCTTGAGATTGTCGGTTCGAATCCCAGCAATTCAAGATTTTATTTACCAAGTGCGGCCGGCTTGGTAAATAATATGGCATGTAAAAAATAACTGAGCGGTGTTGTGTGTGTGTGTGTGTGTGTCCTGGCGCCAGGAATAGGAATAGGCAAACCACCGGTTCTTGAATGTGAAGCATTCGACAAGAGCTATACAATTCTTTCTATCACATCTAGGAAACTAGATATGAATTAGAAAAGATTGTATACCTCAGGGGCCCCTATAAGAGTGTTAAACTCTGAATCAAGCAATGAAGTAAAGTTAATTGGAACTAAAAAGAAAAAAATCACCTGACGGTATGTACTCAAAATAAAAAAAACAGCGCTGGCGAGCACATACCGTCAAGTGATTTTCCTCACAGAGGTTTTTGCGTCCTTCGGACTTAGTCTTTCAGAGGCACCCTTCGGCAATGTCCTAGAAGGTCACTGGCACAATGTTAATTCACTTGTAAACCTGCTTAAGATGTTCTTTTTCTCATTCTTTTTCATGTAAGTCAATCATTACACTCACATTTCTTTTTTCAATTAATATTTTTTCCATACCGGAAACAGTTCAAATCCTCTCCATCGAAAGAACTACATTAGCGTCCCTTGGACTAAACGTCCTTCAGACTTACACTTTCGGGCGCCTTTCAGGTTTTGCCTGGTATTCTCATAACCAAAAGGAGACGTTTCTATATTATTATTTAAATATACTTTATTATCGTATGCCGATAATGCTATTTTATTTGTTTTAACAGTGTAAAGTTTCAACTCTTTTGATGTAATATTGTATACAGTTTCAGTAGTGTTTTTACCATCAAACAAACAGTTTTTGTACATATCAAATTTAATTTTTTTTATATTTGATCTTTTTATTCCTTTACATACTTTTTTCTCTTTTATTTTTGTTATAAACTTTTTAGTATTTTTACAAAACTTTGTTTCAGTTTCATTATATCTAAAAGCATACATTTTTTATCTTAATCCAACCCATTCTCTTAAAGCTATCCCAAGATATTCATCTTTGAATAAACCGATTACTTTTTTATTTACTTGTGGCATCCAATCGATTTTATAATCACTTGTATCAAAATAATGTATGTTGTTTTTTATATCCATGTAAAAATCATCTGTTTCCACATAAATAATAAATGAATCAGTATCAGTTCCTAACAATTTAGCTTTATCATTATATTTTTTCTTCAAAAAATTATAATAAAACTTATACATCAATAACTTTGATAACTCTAAAACAACAAACCCACCATATATAGGTTTATTTAATGTTATTTCTTTCTTTTTCCGATACACGAGAACTTTATCATCATCTATTATTTGTCTATCTTCATAATTTTTACACCTTGCAAAATTTTTATATGAATAAAATAAGTCCACCTGACATCTGTTTCTTACCTGTTCCATTTGTTTTCCGTATACCGAGTTATTCATGAGTTTAAAAAAGTCCATTTCAAATCCGTTTTTAGCTTCTTGTCTAAATTTTGTGTTTAAGTCAATGTAGGACTTCAGCCATGCTTTTTGCTTAAATGATATTACTTTTTTTATATCTTTTAAGATTATTCCTTGATTAAGGCATTCTTGCAACATTCGGTAAACAATTAAATAATTATTCTTTGATTTTAACGTGCACATAAGTTTAGTGCCAGTTGGTATTTTACCTATTCCCTTAGATATCATTTCTTTTTGATATTCGGATAATTCATCATAACTAGGTACATAATGTTCGGGTAACATTGGATAATTTTTAAATTTATCATGTAATTCCAACGGGATATCTAAATCAACGAGAAATGTATAACCATATTCTCCATCATAGGGTAAGCTCTTAATTGTTTCAAGAGTGAAATCATTTACATCTTCATATTTAAATTCTCCTATAGGAAGAGGTTGACTAAGCGCATACCCATATAGATTATTAGCATCCAAGTATAAAATATAGCTAACATGTTTTTTGGTGTTATATATACCTTTTTCTATCGCTTTTTCTTTGGATAGTTTAACAGTCTTTCCAATTTTATTATAAGAAAAGTAACAATTATTAGCTAATGCATATCTGTGTGGAATCATAGATATTCCGCCTCTTATTCCAGTTTCATATGTTTCATACATTTCTCTATCTGATAATAATTCTAATGTTTGTTCAGTGTATTTTAATGAAGCATCATTAGCAAAATGTGGAGCAGATATATAATATACAGGGTCAAGACCATATTCTTTATAGCATTTTTCTCTGAAATTGTCAAAAACGTCATGTAATAAAACAGTATCTAATTTCAAGTATAAATTATGATATTCTTTTACAGTTTTACATTTAAAATGTCTATAAACTTTATGTGCAAATTTAAGTTTAGAAAGGCTCACATTTTCATCATTTAAAGTTAAATACCATTCTTTACTTTTGCTGGGCAAATATAATTCATACATTTTAGCATAAGAGTCCATCCATTCATACATATAAATTCCCTTTTGTAAAACTAAATGTAAGTCTTCTTTTTTAAATCTCTTTAACATAGTTTTAAATTTGGAATAATCAACAGGTTTAAATACATTCCTATTACACTTTTTGCATCTCCCAATCATTTTAAGTACATCATGTTCGTTTATAGGAAGTAACTTCATATTTGTTATTTCTTGAACAGATTTGCAACGTGAACAAAAACAATCGTTTACGTCGAGTAAGTTTTTAATTAATGAATCTAAACTTTTATCCATAAATCTAAATGTATCAATACGTGATTTCACATTCTTTACATTTTGATACGTCATACTGTTGTTCATATTGATCAACAACTACGTTGTTTATGGAAATTGTAACGTAATTTTCTTTTGTGTTTGGCATTATATTCAAAGCTTTCTTATTTTTCCGTGTGTATTTAGCTCCTAGATTCAGAATCCATCTTAGAAATAATTTAGAATTATATTTCAAATTATGAAATAATATTGGTACAAAATTTGGTAATTTTAGTTTTAAGTTGCAGTTGCTATGCGCTGCTCCTCGATAACGTCCTGTATAGTGATCGTGATCTCTTACTTTACTTTCCTCGTCAGAAAATTCACCATTACAAATATGGCATTTTTTAGCTTTTCTGAAATTGTCAATATCTTCTTTTGTCATTGCTATTGGTTTATTTACTTTTCTAAGTTCATAATATCTTCTTGCATATTTAACTATAAGGTTGTTAAATTCATTCATTAACTGTTCAACACTCCCATTATTTATTAATTGTGTTTCGTCTATTGTATCAAAGCAGAAACTATTCGGCTTATGCTCGTGAATAACATCAACATTCTTCATAATTGATTTTTGTAATGTTGCTTCAAAATCAGAACTAACAGTATATGGATGATATTGCTCCGCACCTATAGAAAAATATTGTCTATTTAATTTAGTGGGCATTTTTATTTTTTGTTTTTCATATATACATAGAGCTACATGATCATTATACTTTTCTTCTTTCTCAAACGAATCGTTGCATTTTTCACATATGTATCGCTTTCTGTATTGTTTTGTTATTTGCCCTTTTAATAAAGCACTCATATTTTTAATTCCAACTATATGCTCTTTGTATATTAAAAGATGTATACATTTTCTATCTTTATAATTATCACTTACAATAGCTTGTCCAATAGTAAACTTGTCATTATTCCCATCTACTCTAAAAACATTTATAGCTATATTTAAAAAATCTTCATATTTTTTCATATTTTCTTTTATAATTTGTACAGGATAATTCATATTTAACATTTCATACTTTGATATATTATAATTAGAAGGTCATTTTGCATTATCATCAACAGGATTAAGTATACTCTCTAATGCATACTCAAAGCATCTAAGATTTTCTTGATTCTCACATTTAAATTTATTAGTTTTAGTATTGTTAACATTAATGCAGCATTTTTTTGCTATAATATAATTGGGTAATTTAACATAAGTTCCACCTCGAAGAGGGGAGTATTTATCGGACTGTAAATCAAGTTGAATAATTCTATCGAATGTAAACTTGGTGTTTTTTGCATTAAAGCTAGCAAATTGATTTAAAATGATATTATGCATAAAATTGATTATATCAGATATTATATCCTCAGATAAAATATGCTCAATATTACTATGAAAATAATGTGTATGTTTGTCAATTACATTACCACATAAATCCAATACATGATATTGCACCTTTACAACTAATTTTACTGTTACAGTTGTATGTTTTCTAAATCCAGTTCGTATTTTATCTTCTACATATGGTTTGGTTCTTCTAAGAAATATACTTAAATCATAACTATTTATATCCGAGTAGAATGAATAATCGACAACCATGTTATTCCACACACCATTAGCTCTCACAACTTTTACTTCTTCTTCTTCATCACAATAATTGTTTGGTAATTCTTTAAAGTCTTTTGATTTATTTATAATCCCATCTTTTCTTTTTCTCGGTTGAGAAAAAAATATTTTCATGAAAAGGAAATTGTTCGAATAATGAACCCATTTATTATGGGAAAAATTTTTATCAATATATTTATTTTTTTCAGAGTTTTAAATTTGTGAAAATTGTTAATGTAATTCATCATTTTCTCGTAACATTTAATTAATAAATTTCTCTAATTTGATATGCCATTCTAGTTAATAATGTCTAGTCATGCATTTTTGGAACTTCTTTTAAACATACATCACAAGTAATTTTTTCATTTCGAAGTTTCTTACATTCATAGCATGTGTAACTGATTCCATATTTTAATTTTTTTGCTTTAACAAAATCAGAATGTGGTTTATTAATTTGACATGTGGAACATTTTCTTTCCATTTATTATGGGAAATTTTTATTAATTCATCACTCTATTTTGTATACACTCTAGAAAGAAAAGGAAGCGTCTTTCGGACTAAGCGTCCTTGGACTTAGTCTTTCAGACGCCTTTCAGGCGCTAATAAAGTTTATGTTAAATGGCTAGGCTTTGATAATACACATAACCAATGGATAAATAAGAAGGATCTAATCACTTCGTAAGCGTCATTGGGACTTAGCGTCCCTTGGACTTAGTCTTTCAGACACTTAGTCGTTGTATTATAAATGGTCTTGATTTAGAGTTTAACACTCTTGGAATTTAGGATTTCTGTCAATATTTTGGAAGGTTTTTTCCAATATTTTGTTAATTCAGGTAAAGCCCTTATTTTGTTAATTCAGGTCAAGCCCTTATTTTGTTAATTCAGGTCAAGCCCTTAGTTTCTTTCAATATTTTGAAAGTTCTTCTTTTTAATTTAGGTCAAACGCCAGAAAGATTAAGTTTGAGGGATGTTTAGTCCGTAGGATGCACTTCATGAAAGTCAATCATTACGCTCACATTTTTTAAGGATTTGACCTGAGTTAAGTTCGGACCCTCTCCTTCGAAAGTAAGTTTTAATTTATCAAATAGACCTATGTTATCTCCAAAATGAAAATATTAGGTCTATCGAAAAGTTCTGTCCGTTTTTGAAATAATACAAAATACAAATTTTTATTACCGTCAATAAACTTTATTAAATAATGTAATTGCCATTATTATTAATGATTTCTTGCCAGCGTGAGGGCAATTTGTATATCCCATTTTCGAAAAATGTTTTATCTTTTGATGCGAAAAATTGAACCAGTGCTTGTTTGATATCTTCTACATTTCTGAATTTTTTGCCCCTCAAAAAATTTTGTAAGGACAAATACAAGTGATAGTCGGAGGGTGCTAAGTCCGGGGAATATGGTGGATGCGACAGAATTTCCCAGCCTAGTTCTGCAATTTTTTGACGAGTCCCCAAAGCAGCATGTGGCCTGGCATTATCATGATGCAGTATGATGTTCTTCCTATTGAACATCGCCGGCCTCTTTTCTTGGACTGCTGTATTTAAATTATCCAGTTGCTGACAATACTTCTCCGAATAATGGCAATTACATTATTTAATAAAGTTTATTGACGGTAATGAAAATTTGTATTTTGTTTTATTCCAAAAACTGACAGAACTTTCCGGTAGACCTGATACATTACATTCACAGGTTTAATATAAGCAGGTAATTTATTTGCAACAAATTTAAATATCGGTCCTTCCACAAAATTTGAATATACACACATACTAAGGGCGTCCTTTGGACTTAGCGTCCCTTGGACTAAACCTTTCAGGTGTCTTTCAGATGCTTGACCTGAACTAAGAGTGACTCCCTTCTGGTTTTCTCCTTTGAATATAGTTTCTTTACCCGACTCTATAACAGCATATTGTGGAATATCAAGGGCTTGACCTCAAATAAATATTTTACCAGAATGGGTTATTATTAATTTTACAGGACTATATACCATTGTTTCATTATTATTCTTCTAAAATTTAAATTTGTTTATATCAAAAGCTAGCGGTACTGCTTTTATGAGATTTATTCTTTCTTCTTCTATAAAATTTTTTAAGTTTTGAATAGCAAGTACACCCTGGATTAGTAAACCTAGATTAATTTTACCAGGTTCTTTTTTAATAAGAGAAAGTCCTTCATTTTCAGAGTTTAACACCCTTGATTCTATTGCGTCAAATATTTTGTTCACTAATTTATCATTTTTATCAAATTCAACACTAATAGAACTCACTTCTAAATCAATTTTATATTTTGGTGCCCAGTTCTTTTTTTCTGTTTCTAGAATATTTTTAACTTTATATATGACATTTTTTTGAATATCTTCAGCTGAATTGAGACCTTGATCTAAATTAATAGTTATTGTATACTTTGTTAGTATCCTTCGCACATAGCCTTCCAGGCGCCTTTCAGGCGCATCCTCTAAATTTAGTTCTTCCGGCACAAATAAAAATGTAATTTCAGATGATAAAGTGTCCTTCGGACTAAGCGTCCCTTGGACTAAGCATGCTTCGGACTTAGCGTCCTTCGGACTTAGTTTTTCAGACGCCTTTTCGGCGCCTTTCAGGTGCCCCTCAGACACCCTTTTAACGCTTAGACTTTCTGGCGCGTTATCATATCCAGGAATATATATATCTACCAACCCTATTTCACCAAACTTTATGTGTTTAAGTTTATTAAAACTAAAAGATACCCCATCTTTTAAATTTCCTTTCAGTTTGTACAGCATTTATTAGCAATTATAAATTATAAATTTATGTATATCTAAAGATTTTAATTTAATTAATTTAAAATTAAGTAAAAATATTGAACTATCATTGTACTCATAACCATATCATAAGCTATAGTCTTTTGGTTTACAGATACTACATAACAATTTAATCCCTTGAAAGATTTGGAAGAATCAGCAATTAAAACTTTTGGTAATTTCTCCACAGTGGAAATACTCTTTGGTTTATTAAAACTGAGAAATCATTCTATCAGGACCATATAATGCTTCATCGTACTCTGAACTTGAACGATACAACTCGTAATAATCTCCTTTTTCAATTTCATAATTTTGAGGTTCGGAAGGATGTCTTTCTTCTCCATACAATATTTGAATATTCTTAATATTAGCGTGGTCCCAATTTGTTGGATTCTCACTTTGGTCGTACAGAAATTTATCTTTTATAAAGAAAACAAATGCCCAGTTTGGTTCCTGAGTAAAAACAAAATCATTTAAGGGCATACGTAAAGTATTTAAATCTGGTAATCCTCTATATTCTACACACTGAAAGCATTTATATGTAAACGCATATTTACCAGCTAAACTAAAATGTTTCAATTCGTCTATCAAGTTTGTTGTTGTAATTTCATCATATTCAATATACCAAACTTTTAAACGATAACTTTCTAAATTAATTTTTCCACGAGGCGGGGTTATTTCGGCGTCACTAAACGTAAACAATGAGTCACTCAAATCATCTTTTAAAGTCATTACAATGTGTATGTCTACACCAAATATAGGCCCACTTATATCATCAAAGAAACCAGGAATTAAATCTCCCATATCAATTGTAGGATAAAACAAACCATCACCCTTAATCAAACCATATTTTTTCTCAGCGATAAAACCACTTGCTTGACCACTTCCTTCGCCTTCGTTTGAAATATTAGCGCGCTTTTTCAATATACTAACATGACCAACGTTATAATTATTATCCAACTCAGTATTGAACATTGAAACTTTAATCAAACTCCACATGTACGCAAAATAATTGTTAACTAAAAAGCTAGTTGTACCTTCAGGATAAGCACTTCCATCTTCCTTTGTAACTCGTATTTTTGGTAAATTTCTTGTTTTGTTTGGTATGAAACCATGTTTATCATTAAATTTTATATGAAAATCATATTCCTTGCCATGCCTTTTAATTTCAGGATAAATATACTTGTATTGTAATTTCACAATTTTATCTTGATATTTTTCAAACAAAAGGTCTTGATGTGAACTATGTTTTGATGCCATTTATAAGATTTATTTTTTTGCATTTTGGAGCTTTCAATTTGCTATTAGAATATGTGTTATATTTTACGTATGTAATCTCCATTTACCATTTTTATTTTCTTTATGCTCGCGCATTGATTTTGTTTTTGTCTTACACTTTTGGCAATACATCTGTAACAAGCCGCTTTCGCGAGGCGGGCGACGGATAACTCGGTCGGGATCCTGGGTTCGGAAAAGCGGTATCGAGATACGAATGCGATTGGTTGTTTGGTAAAAATGTAATTTATTGCGTGTAAATGTGTGTGAGTACAGCGTGAGTGTATGTATAGGTGTACGAGGTGTGTGAGTGTATGTGCGCGCGAGACGAGTGGCGAGTGTGAAAACGAACAATGTATGTATGCGAGTACGGATAACGTATAGCTGTGAGTATGTACAATGTGTGTGTGCGGTTACGCAATGTCGGTGTGCGAGTACGTATAAAGTATAGATGCGAGTATGTACAAGGTGTGTGTGCGGTTACGCAATGTATGTGTGCGAGTACGTATAAAGTATAGATGCGAATATGTACAATGTGTGTGTGCGGTTACGCAATGTATGTGTGCGAGTATGCAATGCCGGGGGTGCATGCAATGCACCGCGATTGCGCGCAGCGCGATTCGCGTTTTCGGGTGTTCGGTCGCGTATCGATTCTTAATCGCGCAGCGTAAATCCGGCAGGAACCGTTAGCTGTCGGGTGGTCCTTTGCGGCCGCGTCGGTGGGCGGTGGGCGGTCCTTCGTCGCGGGTATCGATTTCGGCTGTCGATCGGTGTCGCGCTAGGGCGCAGGTCGGCCCTCGGCGCGGGACTTAGCGCTCCCGTATTAATGGCGCGTCCCGATGTCGTAATGGCGGTCGGGCCGTATTAGATACGCGTGTCTAGTGCGGTCGGTCGTAAGTCGGGATGGTCTGTCCCCGTGTAATTAGGGAGTGCAACGGCCGACGAGAACACCCGTCGATGGCAGGGAACTCCCCACCACTAGATGAGCGCTGTTGCACGCAGGTGGTCGGATTGTTTCGAGGTGTCGAGTACTCTCGACGGGGACGAGTACGCCCGTTCCCGTTTGCCTCTTTTAATCGGTCTCGGAAGGATCGCTCTCGGAGATGCCGCAAACTCTCGGCGGAGGCTGAGTACACCCAACCCCGTTTTCTCTCTCTCTGGTTCAGGATCTAGGCGGTTTCCAGGCGTCTTACAGACTCTGGCGGTGCGGAAGATCTGATCTCGATAATTAGAAACGCGCTCTATTTATACTAATTCTCCGGCGCGCGCGTCTGCGTAGTTCGCGTATTGTTCTCCCGGTAATATCTCGAAGCGGCGCGCGCGGCTCGGGTATTTTCGGTACAGGTCGGGTCGGTTACCCGAGCGCGTCGAGTAACGATGGGGGATGCATCGTTACACATCAATGTCATTTGTCACTCCTAGTTCAGGTCAAACCCTTATATAGTATAAAATATCCTTAATATCACCTATTCCAATTGTTTTTATTATATCTTTCCATTTTATTTTTTTAACTACCAACAAATAAAGAACTATTATACATAAGTAACCACAAATAGCTGGATCACTCTTCTTTTGTACTTTCTTTGAATTCATGATGACTCAATTACCCCTGAAATAATTTATCAATTCTATAGGTGCATCTTCACACACAGAATCAAAATAAATATATATGATTTTTTATTTTTGAAATAGCAAACCCAATGAAAAAAAAGATTAATAATACCACACTCATTTTTTCTAATTTTCTTAGGTAATTCATTTAAATTTAAATAGACGTTTCTAAAATTAGGTATTTTAAGTTTTTTTACATATTGTTTTATATCATCATCTGATAAAGCTTTTAATACTAAATTTTCCTATTTTATTTTCCATTTGCATTTTCTAATAGATAATGATGGAAATAATCCATAATAATCAGTATTTGTTTTTTTAACATGTTTTGAATTCAATTTAATTTTTTCACCTGTATCATAAAACCAAGCTTTCTTCAATTTTTGTTTTTGATAAGAGGATAGATTTAATTCCATTTAATAACGATATTTAAAGAGTGATGGTTGATATTTTGGTGTGTTGAAAGTTTCTTCACGGGGGACATCAAAATTATAATGTATAAATGGCATCATTTTATCTACCCGAATTTTATCTACGTGGGTTAGTCCTTCGTCGCGTCCTTCGGATACCTTATTATTTCTTATCTGTTCTTTTAATGTTTCATCCAGAAATTTGTTCTCTTTAACTGTTCTATATATATCCATACCCGAACTCATAAGATAATATAAACCAGCGAAAATCATTGGGAGAGTTGCTAACCAAGGAAAACCCCCTAAGGTCTCAATAGTCTTGCTTGACATCAATCCAGTTGTTTTATATGGATGATTTTGATCTTCATAATATTTTAAAATGTTCTTAGTTAATTGTGGATCCTTTTTATATATTTCCAATGCCCTCTTTAATAATGATAACAAATCTTTTTCACTCATGTATCCCATTCCTAATTTTGTTTTTAATTTCATGGCATTTGTAACAACCCACGCCCAAAATCTTTCCGACTTACTAGCATCTAGTGACAATACTCTCATCCACGCTGCTTCTTGTAAAGTTTTATCTGCTTTCTTTATTTCACTATAATCTACATTTGGGTTTGTATAATAAAAAAGATCGTGTTGTTTGCAATGTTCATCTAAAGGATTTATTCCTTTCCACCCCTTTTTTAATCTCTCCTCAACATTCGTAAAAGACCCACAAGCATTATATCCTAGTAAATGCATTTCTGGAACCTTTCCGGTTAGTTTATTTGAAAGTTTATTAATAAAACCACCCCCTTTTTTACTTCCTTTTCTAATTTTTGACTCACCCATTTCTTCCCATAAATATCTCAAAATATATTCCTATTTTGTATATTTATTTGAAGCTGGTCCTTTACTAGGATCATTATCTTTATAAATTGCATTAGTTTTATAAATTATATTCTTATACTTTTTTATAGCATCTTCACCATAAATATCTTTGAAATTATATGGTACTTTTTTTCTGTTAATAATTTTATTAAAGGATTAGTAAGTTGAGTTACTATTTTTATATTATTATCATCATAAAAAACAAGATTATCATTTTGTGTTACTCTTACAGTTTTATTCCCTATCATTAACCTATCATCATTGTCTCTGTCACGCTAGAATCCAAACGTTTTATCATAAAGATGGTTTTTATATTTATTCCATAAGGGGCCCCCTTCTTCTTTAATTCTTGGTGACATTGGAAAAGTTGATTTTTTATGCGAATGGCTCGAGCTAACAGATGGTATCGCATCCAAGGGGTGCTCGAAGGTCTCTTCAAATACTTCATCACTATCGTTAGTCTCTGTATAACCTTTAAGAATTTTTATTATTTCTTCAAGTTTAGTATCTTGATAAGGCTGTACATCTGCGGCGTCCTTCGGACTAAGCGTCCCTTGGACTAAGCATTCTTCGGATTTAGCGTCCTTCGGACTTAGTCTTTCAGACGCCTTTTCGGCGCCTTTCAGGTGCCTTTCAGGTGCAGATTTTAGACTTGAGTCTAGTTTATCAATCAATATGTTAATTTCTTTATTCGTTTCATCCAGTTTAGAAGTTATTGGTTTATTTTTTTCCTCTAAATCTATACTTTTTTTAGTATTTAAATTTCTTGCATTTTGAAATGTTTTTCTTAATTCATTTTGCTTCTTTTCTATTTCAGCTAGTTCTTGTGGAGTTGTACCCATCATTTCATATGTACTTTTAAATTATTTATTTCCAAAATTAAACCTTGTTTTCATATTAAAAACTGGAGATTTGCATTCAAGAATCGGAGGTTTGTTAAGTGGTTTTAACATCTTATGAGTACAGTCTGTATTTAACATCTTATGTGTACAGTCTGTATTTAACGGTTTTGTATTTGACGACGATGGTGAAGCATTCGACAATTCTGAATCAGTATTTAATAGTTGTCCTTTGTCGAAGAACCGAAGGTTTGTCTCAAGAACCGAAGGTTTGTCTGATATATTACGTAAATTTCTTCCCATTTATAATAATAATAATATTAATTCATTATTTTTTTGAAAGAAATATTTATAATTTTTTGTTTTATCAATTCCCAAAAATCCATGCGGTTCTGACCAAGCTTTTTTACAGAACTTACAAAACTCTTCATACGTTAATTCAGAAGCCAACTCTTCATGTATTTTTCTGAGATTATCTCCAAACTCATTAAAAATAAACCACAGATTTGAATTTTTTCTAATTATAGGGTTTATTTTAGTATATTTATGATATAATCCAAGAATACTAATATTTTTATGTCTTCCTTCACAATAATATCTTATTATTTTACTTTGATCTTTCAACATTCCATCATCAAAAATTACTAAACTATTTGATGCACATTCTTCTACTGGTAAAATTTTTTCCCAATTACCCTCAAATAAATAATCAATATCATATTTATCTTTTCCCAACTCTTTCTCTAATCCTACATAAGTAGGTTGGTCTATAGATGGACTATAAACATATAATTGTCTATATGGTAGCCATTTGTTTGCGACAAAGTTAGTAGATAAAAATGTTTTTCCACTACCCGATTCTCCTAAAATTATACCACGTACTACATCTGAAAAGAATCCGCCACCCCTTTTATATTTATCTATAAAAATTAAATGTTTTATTTTTAGATGATGTTTGGACATTTATTAATAATAAATGAAAGAGTATTTTAAAAAACGAATGTTTATTTTCTTTATGCTCGCGCATTTATGTTTATCAAAAAAGTTATAAGTATTTTTTAAAATGTAAAATTGGTATATCACTTAGTAAAGTAATATTTGTGGCATCAAGTTTATCAGGTATTAGTGTTACACCATTATTTATAATAAGTGTCATATCTGTTATAATTGAAATATTAGATAATGAATTCAAAACATCATTAAAATTAATGGGTGGGTTTGAAGAATATAAATGATCATTTAATTTTTTACTCCCGACTGCTGCCAACCGCAGGTTGGCAAAAAACGGAGGGAGTATGCGTTTCACCGAGCTCGGATTGGTTGTCCGATTTATTCTCGATAACTACTACATAGTTTGATATCATCTTTTGCTCAAAAGCTTCTTATTAATCAAGGAAGGTTTAAAGCGTATAATTATCGTTATTTATATTGTTAATAAAAAGTGAAAAAACAATATGGTCTCGTCTATGCGTCCTCTCATTGGCTGCCGAGTGTATCTAAGAAGCAAAATGATTCACCAATAAGATTCGTTCTGAGCATTCGTATAGGGAATTTTAGTAACTTACTACTTAAGACATCTCGAAGTAATGGTGGCGGGAAAAATAGGTTAGACATAATCACATGTGTCAAGTGTCAACAATTATTGTTGTTAAATTTTTTTTCTTATTACTATCAAATTATAATAAAAAAAAATGGATATACCTCAACAAATGAATGATCTTATTACACAAGTAAGTTTCATTTCATTATTTAATAATTATTTAAATTATAAAAAATAATATATATACATTAATTATATATATACATATATACATAATAATTATATATCTTATACATAATAATTATATACATAATAATTATATATCTGCTATTAATTATATAGCTATAATTATTATATATTTGTCTGCGTAGCTATAATTATGGCTATACAGTTTATATATTTGTCTGCGTAGTCATCATTATGGCTATAGAGTTTATATATTTGTCTGCATAGCTATCATTATGGCTGTACAGTTTATATATTTGTCTGCGTAGCTATAATTATAGCTACACAGTTTATATATTTGTCTGCGTAGCTATAATTATGGCTATACAGTTTATATATTTGTTTGCGTAACTATCATTATGGCTATAGAGTTTATATATTTGTCTGCGTAGCTATAATTATGGCTGTACAGATTATATATTTGTCTGCGTAGCTATAATTATAGCTACACAGTTTATATATTCGTCTGCGTAGCTATAATTATAGCTACACAGTTTATATATTTGTCTGCGTAGCTATAATTATGGCTATACAGTTTATATATTTGTTTGCGTAACTATCATTATGGCTATAGAGTTTATATATTTGTCTGCGTAGCTATAATTATGGCTGTACAGTTTATATATTTGTTTGCCTAGCTATCATTATGGCTGTACAGTTTATATATTTGTCTGCGTAGCTATAATTATAGCTACACAGTTTATATATTTGTCTGCGTAGCTATAATTATGGCTGTACAGTTTATATATTTGTCTGCGTAGCTATCATTATGGTTACATTAAAGTTTATATATTTCAATTTAGGTATTATTATTTTAGTCTCTTCCTCTGTCTATTTCTCTCTCTCTCTCTCTCTCTCTCTCTCTCTCTCTCTCTCTCTCTCTCTCTCTTGTGATTATATTATGTTGTTTATTAAAAAGATTGCAGCGAAAATACTTGGAAAAATAGAAGATACATTGAAGTTGCATGATAAGTATATAATGATTCATTATTCTTCTTTATTATTATATAGTACATCTTGTATTACATGTTTTATATATAATAATAATAATTATAAAACTTGTGTATATATATAGAATGAAGAAACATGAGGGCAAAAAGAAGAATGGGCAGCACTACATGTATTGGCAGCATTATTGCGCCGCACTTATGTGCTTATTATTGGCAGCAGTGTTGCGCCTTATATGTGAAGACAGAAAACAGAAAGGAGTAAAAATGGATGGACATCAATAGAGCTAATAAGATTCTAGTATCAAAATAAAGCAGACAAGAAGGATTTCAAGAAGAAAGAAGATAAATCAAGAATTTGTTTATATTTTAAATTTTGTTTGTTTATATTTTATTAGCTTATGTATTTATACATATATGTATTTATACATATTATGTATTTATACATATATGCATTTATGCATATATGCATTTATACATATATGCATTTATACATATATGCATTTATACATATATGTAATACAATTATTATTATTTCTATAAAATTATAGAATTATAAGATATATAAAATATAAGATTATATAAAACTGTATAGAAATTATATAGAAATTATATAGAAGAATAGAATATTAAATAGAATATAAAATTATATATAACAGTATACTTATCAGATAAATATTATATATATTAAGTCTTCTTCAGGTAACACGAAGAAAGAAGAGGAATAATAAAAATATTGGACGAAAAAGTTATGCAGCGAAATACAAAGCGCGCTATAGAAAGCAAGATACAACAGCATGTTCTACAGCGAACAACGTACAAATATTAAATGTAGCGAGAAAGCAATTGTTACATAATAATGAACACGTTTCACAAGATGTAACTAATGCGCTTTTATCCATATAATCAAACATTACATGCTAGTAATGTGTTATCGATCCCTCAGGAAATTCCACAATCTGATATTGATACGCATAGGAAAAAGTTGTTACGACAATTTTATTTAACTATATCGTCCTTTGCGGATATTAGTTGTGATGTTTGTAAAAAATTATATTATAAAAAACAAATATGTATTACGAAAATATCTCCTACAACGATAAATATTTTTCCTACAGAGTTACGCGAATTAAATGAAATAATTACATGTTTTCGTTGTGCCAATTTGATAAAAAAAGGCAAAGTTCCAACACAAGCATATTGGAATGCTATGCTTTTGGATGAAATTCCAGATGTTATACGAAATTTAAGTGACATGGAACAAAGACTTTTATCAAGAATTGTTCCATTTATAAAAATTATTAAATTAGGTGGACGATTCGGTCAATCAGGTTTTCGAGGACAAGCTGTTTTATTTGCACAAGATATTGAAGAAATATCGGAGCAATTACCATTACCAATTACCAGAATAGGTATGATTATTGTATGTGAACAACTTGAGAATGTTCAACGATGCCGACAATTTCAAATAAACGTACAAAATTTATCAACTGCTTTATTGTGGTTAATTCAAAATAATCCTTTATATCGAAACATTAATATTAATTTTGATGCTGCAAATCTTGATATTTCACAAATATGTCAAGTTATCGTAACACAGGACAATAATACAAATATTGATGTTAATAATTTTGTCCCATCCACAGAGCAGGTAATAAATAAAACTGAATTGATCGAAATAGCTGGGAATAGAGCAATAATCAGAGGTTCCATACATCAAGGTCATGATATGTTTTCTGATGCTACTAGAGGGAAACAGTGCACTGCAATTGCAGCGGTTGCTATAGCTATGTCTTTATTACATAATCTTCAAAATTGGACAAAGAATCTTATCGATACTATTTTATTAATAGGAGATGCGTTATATGTAACAAGTATATCAAAACGTAAGAATCCTCATCTTGCTGAAATCAACAGAGATTTTTTGTCAGTTGATGAACTACATACAGATATTGAAATATTTGGAAATGTTATTAACCTTTTTATTACTCAAAATAGTAGTATATCAGGGCATTTATATAACGACAATAGTGCAGAAGGATTTCCTAATTTGAATAAAAAAAAACAATAAAATTAAATTAACAATAAAATAAGCTTTGAAAAGTTTGAAATAATATCTATTCCTAAGTATTGATATAATTATTTAATAAAAAAAACAATTAAAAAAATAATATAACAAAAAAACAATTGAAAAAATTAAATTAACAAAAAAATAATAGACAAAAAAAATATAAAAAAAATATAAAAAAAAACAATAAAATTAAATTAACAAAAAAATAATAGACAAAAAAAAATATAAAAAAACAATAAAAAAACAAAAATAAATTAATAAAAATAAACAATAAAATTAAATTAAATTAACAAAAAAATAATAGACAAAAAAAAATATAAAAAAAAAACAATAAAAAAACAAAAATTAATTAATAAAAATAAACAATAAAAAACAATAGAAGCAAAAAAACATTTAAAAAAAAAAAAATCCCTCCCGACTGCTGCCAACAAAATCCCAACATTTAATTAATAAAAAAAAAATATAACAAAAAAACAATAGAAAAGAAAATAATATAACAACAAAAATATTTCCAATAAAACAATTTGCTTAGAAAAGTTTGAAATAATATCTTATTATATTATTATTATTACATATTTAGTATAATAGTAAGTATAAGAAATCACACAAATAAGTTTATTCGAAGTATTATTTATTTATTGTTAATTTAAATTTATTCCTATAACATGTTTATTTAATTATTAATTATTGTTTATAACATATTTTATGCACTATATGATTTAATAATTAATTATACTTTCTTATTATACTAATTATTAATTGCATATTTTACAAGAGCAGTCGGGAGACGCCAAGCTAGTGAATGTGTGCGTACGCATTTGCGTGTAGGTGCATGCGTATGCGTATACGTGCGTACGTATGCGTGTTCGTGTGTATGCATATGGGTGCGTAAATGTATGCATGTGTATATATCTATATGGGTATACATGCGTTGCGTGTACGTGCGTGCGTGCATATGTGCGTGCGTGCGTGCATATGCGTGTATGTGCGTAGGTATGCGTGTGCGTGTGTATGCATGTGTATGTATGTACGTATACATGCGTATGCGTGTGTATGTATGTGTATGTATGTACGTATACATGCATATGCGTGTACGTGCGTGGTGCATGCATATGCGCGTTGCGCGCATGCGCACACGTGCAACGAATCTTACTTGGCGTCTCCCGACTGCTCTTGTAAAATATGCAATTAATAATTAGTATAATAAGAAAGTATAATTAATTATTAAATCATATAGTGCATAAAATATACATGTTATAAACAATAATTAATAATTAAATAAACATGTTATAGGAATAAATTTAAATTAACAATAAATAAATAATACTTCGAATAAACTTATTTGTGTGATTTCTTATACTTACTATTATACTAAATATGTAATAATAATAATATAATAAGATATTATTTCAAACTTTTCTAAGCAAATTGTTTTATTGGAAATATTTTTGTTGTTATATTATTTTCTTTTCTATTGTTTTTTTGTTATATTTTTTTTTTATTAATTAAATGTTGGGATTTTGTTGGCAGCAGTCGGGAGGGATTTAAAAAAAAAATGTTTTTTTGCTTCTATTGTTTTTTTATTGTGAGTTATTACATTTATTTAAGGCTCGACAAATATCTGAAGAAGAAATTCATTTACGTGAGAAAGATTTTATTAAAAATTTGAAATACTTTCCACGTGAAAAGTACTTAAAACAAATGAAGCTAAAAGGTTATTCTGTAATAAATGACTGTTAGTAAAACGATATTATTGATGAATTACACAAACCAGCAAGGAGAAATTATCCAAGAAGATCTACTATTACATTAGGAATCGATGATCTTTGGCAGGCTGATCTTGTTGAAATGGATTCGGGTAACTTAAAGGGAATATCCAAAATTAATAAGGGATATAAATATTTAAAAATAAATTAAAGAAACAACCAGGGACCATGTATTACAAGATAAACCTTGATAAAACAAAAAGGATGGTGATAAACATTAACATTTGCGCCTTGCGAACACGCCCGGAGGTATGAATAGACTTGCTCCATGTAACCACTTATTCATGTAGATTTGTCGGTGGCTGAAGAGACACAAGTAAGTGTCGAAACGTCCCACAAAATTTTGTAAATTGAATGAAAATAATATGAAAAAATAAAAATCGAACACCCAAATATTGCTCGTAGAGGCCGTTATCATATCATTATTTATATAAATATTTATTAACAATTATTGATACTTTTTCCAAATTTGCTTGGGCAATTCCTGTTAAAAATAAAACTGGAGAAAGCGTATCAAAGGTAATGAGTATTTGTTTTAAAAACCTATCTCAAGGGGTTGACTTGAACTCACAGCATAAACCACCCAAAAATCTACAAACTGATAATGGGAAAGAATTTTATAATAAAGATTTTAAAAAACTCATGGAACAAAATAAAATTAATCATTATTCAACATATAGTGATAAAAAAGCTGCAATTGTTGAAAGATTTAATAGATCACTCAAAGAATTAATGTGAAAACAATTTAGTATACAGGATAATTACAAGTGGGTTGATATATTACCAAATTTGTTGAATATTTATAACAATAGAAAGCATAGAACTATAGGAATGACACCATGTGAAGCGTCCTACGGACTAAGCGTCCTTTGGACTAAGCCTTTCAGGTGCTTTTCGGGTGCATCTGAAACTAGTAAACTACTTGAGAAGACGTCTGAAAGACTAAGTATGAAGGATGCGCCTGAAAGACACCTGAAGTTGCGCCCGAAAGGCGCTCGAAAGGCTAAGTCCGAAGGACGCTTAGTCCGTAGGACGCGATTCAAAGTTGGTGATTATGTAAGGATTAATAAATTAAAACATATGTTTGAAAAAGGATATACACCTAATTGGTCAACTGAAATATTTGTAATAGATAAAGTTTTTAAAAACATACCTCCATATTACCATATTAAAGATATAAAGGTGAAGAGATTAAAGGAACTTTTTATGAACAAGAACTACAAAAAACTAAAATTCCCTCTAACATCTATTTAGTTGAAAAAATAATAAAAAGAAAAGGAAATAAAGTTTATGTTAAATGGCTAGGCTTTGATAATACACATAACCAATGGATAAATAAGAAGGATCTAATCACTTCTCGTAAGCGTCATTGGGACTTAGCGTCCCTTGGACTTAGTCTTTCAGACACTTAGTCGTTGTATTATAAATGGTCTTGATTTAGAGTTTAACACTCTTGGAATTTAGGATTTCTGTCAATATTTTGGAAGGTTTTTTCCAATATTTTGTTAATTCAGGTCAAGCCCTTATTTTGTTAATTCAGGTCAAGCCCTTAGTTTCTTTCAATATTTTGAAAGTTCTTCTTTTTGTTATCTTTTTTTTTAATTTGTTGCTTTTATGGGTGATTTTGATGTTTTTTAGTTGATTTTGATAGAGGAAAAAATGTGACCCAGAACATATGCTTTTGTATACTACTAACATGATATATGTTCGAGAGCGAGGCGAAATTAGAAAAGTGTTTGCGAGGATCTTTTGGTTCGTGGAAAATAAATCTCGTTTTAATTATAACAAAATAATTAACACGATTACAAATTATACAAAAAGTTCCTGATAAAAGCTCGGTCGGTTATAGGCGGTTTCACAAAAAAGAATAGCGGTTGTCGTAAGCGGTTTCACAAGAGAATAGCGGTTGTCGTAAGCGGTTATCAAAGCGTGTCGAAATGCGGTGTAATTAAATATGCGGTAACTAAACGCGTAAGCGAGTGTCTCAAAGCGGTGTAACTATATGCGGTAACTAAACGCGTAAGCGAGTGTCTCAAAACGGTGTAACTATATGCGGTAACTAAACGCGTAAGCGAGTGTCTCAAAGCGGTGTAACTATATGCGGTAACTAAACGCGTAAGCGAGTGTCTCAGGCGCTCCTCACGAGCGGGCCCTTTTATAGCGGCTCTTTAATCTCTCGCTGCCAATGAATTTGAACCTCCGAGTTCGGTTCGAAGATTCAACGCGGCGCCAAACTTTATTGGCCGCCCCTTGAAATATCGGCGCGAGATGAGACTCGGAGCGAGTGATAGGCCGGTGGCCCGTACGTCACGGGCTACGTCACGGCCTCGCGCGTGCCGGCAGCTGTTTATCGCGCGGCTAACCGACAAAGTTGTTTGCGTGTTTTCGTGTAGAACTTATTTGTCACATGGGCTTCAAAAGTCAAAAAACACCAAAAAACCTTAAATAATAATAGCGATAAGAACATTGTTTTTCGACTTTGATTGCGATGGAATAATAATGCGAAGCCCATGTGACAAAGAAGAAATTAATTTAAATGTAATTTAATGCAATCTCAAACAATATAATTAACATAAATTTTAATAAAAAGTAGTTGTTTCTATTTTTTAATACATTTTTTTAGTTATTTATTATACATATTATTTACAATTACAATTAATATTATAATAAAATTGTTAAATGTATGGAGAATATATTATGCTGTATTCTGCGATTCATGACTACACCTACAAACATTTCGTATAAGTTTAATTGATTCCTTGAATCAATTTAACCATAGTTAACATTGGAATATATTTGTAGAGATAGTTCAATCGTTTTTTTTATATATATATTTTTTTGTATATACAGGGTGTCCCATAATTCGCGGATCACCCGGCATGTGCAGGTAGAGCACATGAAACCGAGAAGAAAAGTCCTTTACCATTTTGTGATTTTCGTAATAATTATTAAGAAATTAATATTAAAAGATGGGCCAATCACAAGCGCGCGGCGAGAAGAGACTTCCTACTCAGGCGTTGCTAGGTGCGCGGCGAAGCGGTGGGAGGGGCGCTGTATACAGCTACGTACGAGAGAACGCTGAAGCCACGCATCTCGAACTATTCTCTCTCTCTCTCTCTCTCTCTCTCTCTCTCACTCTCTCTTTCTCTTTCTCGCGCGCGCGGCATAGGAAGCAGAGTTGGGCAAAAATCTAATTAACGATTAGAAATTTCAATTACAATGTAATTCTTAATGCAATTAATAATTACAATTTATAATCGTTAATTATTGCAAACAATGTAATTGTTTGCAATAATTAACAATGTAATTGTTTGCAATAATTAACGATTATAAAATGTAATTATTAATTGCATTAAGAATTACATTGTAATTGAAATTTGTAATTGTTAATTAGATTTTTGCCCAACTCTGCTTCCTATGCCGCGCGCGCGAGAAAGAGAAAGAGAGAGTGTGAGAGAGAGAGAGAGAGAGAGAGAGAGAGAGAGAGAGGGAATAGTTCGAGATGGCTTCAGCGTTCGCTCGTACGTAGCCGTATACAGCGCCCCTCCCACCGCTTCGCCGCGCACCTAGCAACGCCTGAGTAGGAAGTCTCTTCTCGCCGCGCGCTTGTGATTGGCCCATCTTTTTAAATTAATTTCTTAATAATTATTACGAAAATCGCAAAATGGTAAAGGACTTTTCTTCTCGGTTTCATGTGCTCTACCTGCACATGGCAGGTGATCCGCGAATTATGGGACACCCTGTATAAAGTTCTAATAATAAGTAGTGCAGTTCACGCTCATTACGCGACTAACATTTTAAGGATATATTCATTTAATTATACAAAATAAAACATTGTAAAAAAATATCAAAGTATTTATTAAATACTTATTTTTGTAAAAATAATGTAGCACAAAGTTACATTAAAACAAGAAAATAATATTGTGCTTTTCTTCTCTCAAATTGTAAAATTCAATAGAAGAGAATTTATCTATTAACATATTATAAATTTTTACATATTCCTCTGATTAAAAATGTCGTAGTAAATTATCTTTTATATAATTTAATGAACATTAAAATGTTTGATAAAAAATGTAAAAATATATACTTAAAATCCTTATGCATATACGCATGAAAAACTATGTATCCTTCATTTGTTATCAATGCACATGTAACTTTTTTTAAAATTTAATCATCTTATTTACATAATACGAAAAGCAGTTCACGTATAGGCGCGACTTATATTTGAAGGGTACACTTTTTGTTAATTGCATATTATATGTATATTTAAAATATAATAAAAATATAAATAAAAATAAATAACATAAATATTGCACACAGAGTTGTGTTATAATCCAAAAAAAAAAAAAAACAAATATTTTTATATAATATCTAATATTTTTGCAAAACCTTCTAATATAATCAATGCTTATTATGTAAATCATTTTGATAATAATTTAAACTGCATAGTATGAATAAGGAAAAAGCAGTTCACGTCGTTATGCGCGACTAATATCTAAAAGACAATTAGAAATTACTATTTCATAAATGTGTAAATTATAAAACAGTAAATAAAATATGATTACTAATAAAGTAATAAATTAAAAATTTTAATAAAAATTACTTTCAGATACTATCAATGCTTATTATATAAATATATATATATATATATATATATATATATATATATATATATATATGCATATGCAGTCTTCTCCATAACAATGTTTATAAATTTTTTTCTTTTTACATTTGACTACATCTCTATAAAATTTCTATACAACGTATGTATATATACATATATAATTTTTTTTTAATAAATTATATTAATGTAGATATCTAAATATATATTAAATCTCTTTTTAACAATAAAATATATCACAGATATAATAATTTAAAAAAAAAATATATATATATATCGTATCTTATTTTACATATATACATATTGAATATAAAACGAGGTGTGGACATGCAATATATTTATCATTTAAAATAATTTCTGAGTCTTTGCAATCATCATACTGTACCCATTTCTTATTTTTTCTGTAACATAGTGCAGTATAATGCCCAATCTCTTCATTTGTATGTCTTGTATTTACAGGTGATTTATAATTTACTATGCCCACTAGAGAATGTTCTTCCGCCATAAAAGAACTTTATTTTTTTTGGAATATCGTCCAATCTGACATCGAGTGATCCCTCATCTTTTGAGTAAATCTCGAATATAAGAAAGTATCCTAAAAATAACACAGTCATTAATAATTTTATTTTTTTTAATAATTATAAATTACTTATAAATTTCTATAATTTTTGAAGAAACAAAAATATAATCGTGCATAAACTTTAAGAAATTATGCAAAATAAGTAATATTATATAATTAATGATAATAATAAAACTAATAAATAAAAATTAATACCTGTATGTGAAATGGATGTAATTTCGATACCATCACAGTTTGTTTGATTGCATCGTTGTGGCAATATAATAATATCCTTTTCTAATTGCAGAAAGTCCTTGCGTATTAATGTATTGAAATCAACATTGACTAATGGAAGCACTTTCAATCTTTCTGTGCAACAATTCGAACATCTTGATGTTGTTATGCCTCGGGTGAGACACGGTAAATTTCGGGATCGTTGCCGGATTAAGATTAAGGAATCTGGGATGCGTCTGGCGGGTTACCCGTAGCACTGGACACTTTTTATGTTAAATAAAACTTTTATTCATTACAAATGGTCTTAGTTATAATCCGTCTTCGTATTTATTATCTACTCGTGTCGCGTATCGTGTTAACTGACACTCGCGTGCGCGTGTTTGGAGTCGGGTTTACGTCACTTGACTCGCTTCTCGCTCTCCACGATTTTTACTAAGTGTGACTATTCGATATTGCAATAATTATCGACACTTGCTGTTGACACTCGCGACTGTTAGCGCTACTGCCCGCGTAATATTAATTAAGAATAAAGACTGTCCGCCGCTCGTTAGCGATGGGTCTTTTTATTATCTCCCCTTGGTTTCCCAGGAGGGGATCGTTTAGCGACAAGACCATGTGTCGTGTCGCTCGATTTTTGCGGCAATATCCGGATGCAAGCTAAGGAGTTCTAAGTAGGACTTCTTTGCTTGCATTTTCGCAATTTCCTTTTCGCTTTTAGGTAGGACCTCTACGTTGCATTTTCGCAACGTCCTTATTCCGCTTGCCTTGGTTTCTGCGTTTTCGTAATGAGTGATTGCGCGGTCGCCCGGACTTCGCGCGTGGCTCGCGTTGTCAGCGCTTCGCTCGGTCAACGTTCGTAACGTGATCTGTATTCGCGTTACACGTTGAGCAATCATATCAACTAATATGTATTTAGAATAATATATTTAATAATTCGTGTATAGCCTTCGGGCTATAACATCTCTTCCCCGTAAAAAAAAAGAAAAACGGAGGTGTAAAAGTGACGTTTTTCGCAAAACAAAATTTCTTCTTATTCTAATGTACAATATTTTCCCCGTATATAATATGAATATAACCGTTTTTTATTTTAAAATCGTGTGCTTAAACTACGTTTTAGTATGGGTCTAGGGAATCCGTACGACATACGTGGTTCGTTGTCTTCTTCGTATATCCTGACTGACGGTCGTTTCGTATATTTCTTTTTATTTTTTATAATTATATAAATTATTAATATTATTATAATAACTGT
The DNA here is from genome assembly GCA_907163055.1 of Formica aquilonia x Formica polyctena. Taxonomy (NCBI): domain Eukaryota; kingdom Metazoa; phylum Arthropoda; class Insecta; order Hymenoptera; family Formicidae; genus Formica; species Formica aquilonia x Formica polyctena. Next base: position 95,529 of record CAJQTV010000265.1, read on the forward strand.
GGTTATTCCACTTGTCGCCATAGGATATACGAATTGTTTTTTCGTAAAGAATTTGTCATTATTGTTTTACAAATCATTGTTTATATCTTTCAATTTATTTTTTAATTCTGTTAATTCTGAATGCTGTACGATATTCTGTTGTTTCGTGTCTAGTATGTCTGTATTGTCTCGTATAAATGTAATATTAATTTCCGGTAAATACGTTTCTATTTCGTTACCTTGTATGACTTCTTTTGGTTGGATCGTCATTTCTGTTGTTATTAATTTACATTTATTTTGAAGGGTAATTTGCCCTGTTCCTTTAATTACTTTTCTAATCTCGTTATAATTTTCGCATTGAATTATTATTGATTGTTCGCGTACAGTTGAGTATAGCCAAGTAAGTGGCTGTTGCAACAGTATCCATATCGTTTCTGTCGCAATTACATGTTTACTTTTGCAAGCCTAGTTTTGGTTTTGTGGTTGCAAGTACATTTGTATTTCGCACGGCGCGTTTGGATTAATACGGTGTATTGGTTGCGTTTTCTCAGATATGTATCTGGAATTTATTTGGATACACTTTTTTAAGTCGTCCTCCGTTATTATGATACTAGCTTATTGGCCCGCGCTTCGCGCGGGCTTCTAAGTCTATTCGTCTTCAATATTTTACCTGGCATATAATAGATGTTATATTTTTTATTATTTATTCACATATTTTTTTTACGATTGACGTACTTATCGTTAATCCACTATTATTATGTATTCACCATCAATCCACTATTTTTTGCTATAATTTATTTTTATAATTTCTCTATTTATAAATTTTATTCTATTAGCAAAATTTTTTATTTGATAAAGATATATTTAATACCAATTTTTAAAAAATCGATATTTGTGCGTGTGTAGATGCATGTATGAGTGCGTGAGTAGGTGGGTGAGTGTGTAAAATTAAAAAACAAACACATATTAGCCACACCACAAAAATTAGCAAAATTTTTATATTTGATAAGGATATATTTGATACCAATTTAAAAAAAAAACGATTGAGCGTGTGTGGGTGCATAGGTGAGTGGGTGATGTTGCAAAACCCCCAAAAAACACATAGTAACCTTCCCCTGAAAATTTGCAAAATTTTGTTACCAATTTTGAGAAAATTTCGTGAAAATCGGTTGTGCGTGTGTGGATGCGTGGGTGGGTGGGTGGGAGTGAAAAACTTAAAAAAAACCACATAATAGCCATCCCCGAAAAATTAACAAAATTTTGATACCAATTTCGAGAAAATCGGTCCATAAATGTGGAACATAGTATGTGGGTGCGTGGGTGGATGGGTGGGGATGAAAAACTAATAAAAACCACATAGTAGCCATCCCCGAAAAATTAGCAAAATTTTGGTACCAATTTCGAGAAAATCGGTCCATAAATGTGGAACATGGTGTGTGGGTGCGTGGGTGGGTGGGTGTTGGTGTAAAACTAAAAAAAAACCACATGGTAGCCATCCCCGAAAAATTAGCAAAATTTTGGTACCAATTTCGAGAAAATCGGTCCATAAATGTAGAAGTAGTTCGCGGTCCGACAGACAGACAGACAGACAGACGCGACTTATATATATAGATACGTTAATCCTTCTCTATTAATTACGATTATTTCGTGGTTTATTTCCGCGTGCGTAAATATATTTTTATGATCGTACGTAGGTAATGGAGTTACCTTTATTATATCGTATACTGGTTGTGAGATTAGTGGGAATCGCAATACAGTAAATATGATTGATCCTTCACGGTATGCAGTTATTTTAATATATTCTTCTAGTGCTAGCCATTCGTCGTTTCGAATTTCGAAAGGGAAATATAAAGTGAGGTAATTGGATAGCTGCTTCTTTTAAATGTGTTATAATGTCGCTAATAGGTGTTAGTACGGGATGCATATTGCCCTTGCGCACATACGTAAGATATTCTATTACATCTTTCGCATCCCGAATTAAATCTGTTATCATCGCGATGATTACCGTAAAATGTTCGATTATTTCTTCGCGAGTACTATATTCTCGAACATAATGATTTAATAATTTACCGTTATGGTCTAATATATTATTTTCTAGTTTATCTAAGTGTACTATTGTACTATTTAAGATTTTTATTTGATTTTTCGCGACATGTTGAATGGTTTGCTGATTATTTTGTAAGAGATTTAATTGTTCGTTTATTAATTCTCTATCGTTCGCGTCCATTGTACCGAACAATGTTTTCGCTATTCCGCCTATTCCGTCGATGAGACCTCTACGTCCGTTCGTCCGTGTCTTATATAGCGTATTTATTAGAGTGATCAATTTCGTTAATTGTTTCGACTCGTTTTTTACGATTTCCTTTAAATTATCGCAAGTGCGTTTATGGTGGAATTCCGACTTTATTTGTTCGCACATCTCGTTAGTTTGTTGGATGTATTGATTTATTTGCCATACTTTGTCATTTAGTGTCGTTATATCTAATTTAATGACTAATTTCCACGTTTTTGTAGCTTGCTGTAATTGTCCGATTTTTTCGAAATATATGCCGGGGTTGTGTAGGAATTCTTGAACTTTGTAAGGTGAATCCGTTTCATGTTGCCCCGTGCGACTCTCGGCCTGTCGACTGTTCCAGCTGACGAGTATCCTGTAATTTTATATTAAATGTTTCATATAACCGTCTTATCGGCTCTCATTTTATGAGTTTAAGTTTTCTTCTTGCTGGCTTTAGCGTCGTGTGGTTTTTTATTCAGTCGTATTTTACTGAGTATACCACTAACATGGTTTGCGCAAATTTAATTGATCGATCACGTTATCTTCCCTCTTCGGAGAAAGATTTCGACAGTGATGGTGCAGTGTTAATTATTGTGCCTCAAACGGATATGAATGAGGTGGACGACGTGTTCGACAGTGCTGTTTGGGTGCCTCGTTATGAGCCTCTCGATGGATTTATTCCATTATTGCGACGATTTTGGTTGGATGTGCCTGTACGCCTTCGAGGGCGCGTTTTTCTCAATCATCTCCGTCCTACCTTCCGTAACTCCGAAGGGCGAGGTCGGGGTACGGTTCAGCAGATGCGTCACGCTTTGGATCGGATGCGGTTAATCGGTCGTTCCAACAACGAATAGGTAAGTTTTTTATTTTAGTTTTCTATAAATTGCTTTAATTTGTTTGTATGCATGCGCACCGCTTTTCTTCCTTTCTTAATTGTATAATTCACGTCCGAATTTTTCTCGATTATTACGTACGGTCCGGTCCATAGGGATCCAAGTTTTTTAGATCGTCCGCGTCGGAGCGTCTCGTCGTGTACTAATACCTTATCGCCGACTTTAAATTTTATTTCTCTAGTACTTTTGTCGTACTGTTTTTTGGCTTTAAATTCTTCTTCCTTGATATGCTCTTTTGCGAGCTGATTCGTTGCTCTTAGTCTTTCTTTTAATTCTTGCGCGTAATCGTCGTAATTATATGTCGGTTTAGGCGGTCTCGTCAGTGACGTAGGTAGATCCGCTTGGTGCCCGTAGACTAATTCGAAGGGTGTATATCCCGTAGCTGTGTGTGGCGTCGTATTGTATGTGAACATTGCGAACGGTATCCATTCGTCCCAGTCTGTCTGGTCTTCGTTTATGTAGTGTCTTAAATATTCCGCTAATGTTCGATGCGATCGTTCTAACGCGCCATTACTTTCCGGATGATAGGCAGTTGTTTGTATTTTATTTATTTTTAATAATTTACATGTATTTTTAGATATTTTGCTGAGGAAATTCGTGCCTTGATCCATTAAAATTTTTTCCGGTATTCCGTGTTCAAGTACAATTTTTGTAACGAATTCTTTACTGACCGTGTTCGCTTCTTGGTTTGGAATCGGTATCGCTTTGCTGAATTTCGTTACATTGTCTTGGAATGTTAAAAGATATTTATTTCCGTTTGTTGTAACTGTTAGCGGTCCTACAATATCTAACGCGCATTTTTCGAAAGGTTTAGTAGGCGTATCCGTGATTATTAACGGTACTTTATTTTTTCGCGATAGTTTATTTTTCTGGCACAATTCGCATTTTGCAATGTATTTTTCTACATTTTTCGTTATTCCTGGCCAATTATAATTTAGGCGGAATCTTTTTATTGTTCGTTCAACTTTTTGATGTCCTCCTGTGGGTGCATCATGATATTCATATAATATCTGTTTCTTGTCTTCCTCCGTATATATTTTCTCTTCGTCGGAGTTTGTTTCTTCTTCTATTGCGAGGATCTCTCGTTCTTCCTCTTCTGTTTCATGCGATTCTCTTGTTACATTGCGGCTCAGTGCATCGGCGTTCGCGTTCGCTCGTCCGGCTTAATGTATGATTTCATAATCATATTCTGCGAGTTTTAATCTCCATCGGATCAATCTCGATCCGGGATTATTCACATTAAATAACCAGATTAATGGTTTGTGATCGGTTACGATTTTAAATTTTGTACCGTATACGTATGGCCTAAAATGTTTTACAGCCCATACAATCGCTAATAATTCTTTCTCGGTTGTATTGTAATTCTGCTCCGCCCGCGATAAAACTCTGTTGGCGTAAGCAATTGGCCGGTCGTTACCTACTTTTCCTTGTGACAATACTGCTCCGATTGCATAGTTGGAAGCATCAGTGGTCACTATGAATTCTTGATTGAAATCTGGATACATTAGCACTGGCGCAGTCATTAATCTTTCTTTTAATATTTCGAAAGCATTTTGCTGTTCCATAGTCCACTCGAATTTTTCCGTTTTCTTCGTTAATTTCGTCAGTGGCTTGGCTATTTTTGAAAAATCTTCTATGAATTTTCTGTAGTATTCGGCTAGTCCTATGAAAGATTGTATATCTTTTACTTTCTTCGGCATCGGAAATTGCTTTATTGCCGTTAACTTTGACGGATCCGGAGATATCCCATTCTCCGAAATTATGTGACCTAGATAAATTACTTCCTTGCGCAAAAATTCGCATTTATCTGGTTGCAATTTTAGGTTATTTTCTCGGAGTCTCTGCAGTACTTCCTTGAATCTTTTATTGTGGTCCTCTAGGCTCGCTCCGTATATGACGATGTTGTCTAAATAAACCAGACATTTAAGTCCTTGCATTCCGGTTAGAATTGAATTCATTAGTCTCTGGAATGTTGCTGGCGCATTTTTCAATCCAAACGGCATTCTATTAAATTCATAGTGTCCGTAGGGCGTTGAAAAAGCTGTCCTTTGTTTATCTTGTAACGGTAGGACCGTTACTACGGCCATCTTGCTTGCCGTACGCATACGTTCTCCCTCTCGACACGCGCTATCTCGCTCAGCATGCGCTCTCGCTCGCCGACACGCTCTGTCTCGCTCTCGCGGGGTCCCCACGCGGTACCGACTCCCACCGCCGAACCGACGGCGCACAGTGGGGGCCGCCGGCCGGGTATATAAGCCCGGCCGGCCGAGACATCGGGACCAGATCCTATCCCGACCAACTCCTGATACCGATCTCACCACTACCTAGCACCTCTTAGGGCAGAGGTTGTACTCAGCCCCGCCGGGTTGAACCGGCACTCTATACCTCGGGCCAAGGTTGTACTTGGCCCCGTCGGGTTGAACCGACTCCTGTCTCGACCGCTCCACGGGCTGAGGTTGAACTCAGCCCCGCCGGGTTGAACCGGCTCCTGCCTACCTCGGGCCAAGGTTGTACTTGGCCCCGTCGGGTTGAACAGACTTCGTTGCGTTGCTTAGGCAGCGCTCGACGTGACACTCGAGCCTGCCGGCAATACCTGGCCGCCTGACCTAACCTTAGATAATAAGTGCATGTACAGACCGCGCTGTAAATATTAGTCGCATGATAGAGATAAGTCCGCTAGTTCTAAGTCTCGTAGTAATAGACCTGCTAGTCGTAAGCCTGTTAGTACTAAGTCCGCTAGTTATAACCGTATCCTAGTCTTAAGGCCTGTTCGTACTAAGTCCGCTAGTTGTAATCGCATGCTAGTAATAAGACCTGTCTAGTAATAAGTCCGCTAGTTATAAGACCTGCTAGTAGTAAGACCTGTCTAGTACTAAGTCCGTTAGTTGTAAGGCCTGTTAGTAATAAGTTCTCTAGTTCTAATCGCGCCGTCCGCGCCTGTAAATAAAACCGGGAACGATTGCACGCCGCACTGGTCTTGCGCTTCTCACCGCTTTGCGCCCATCGCTTCGCGCTTGCGCGTCACGCAGATCCTGCTACCAGCGACCGCCTTCACCGCACGCTATCGCCAGACCCTGCACGCTGTATCTATCTTTCTTTAACTGAATAAACTATCTCTTTCTACCTATACTGTGTCTCGTAAGCTTGAGTCTCCCCTCCTCTCGAACCCGGACACCGACGAGCCGATCCGAGCGTCGAGCGAGGTGACCGCGTTACAATCTTGCTTAGCCATCGGTATCTGATGATATCCTGACGCTAAGTCTAGTGTGGTAAAATATTTAGCGTTTCCTAACTGGTCCAGTATATCGGCGATATTGGGCAGTGGTAATGAATCGCCTATTGTTAAATCGTTTAGCTTCCGAAAGTCTACTACTACTCGGAGCTTAGGTTTTCCGGATGCGTCGGCCTTTTTCGGTACCACTAATAAGGGTGCGTTCCATTGACTTGCGCTTGTTCGGATTATGCCATTTTTCAGCATTTCTTGAACTTGTTTATTTACTTCCGTCTTGTGCTTATGGGGAAGACGATACGGTCTCGTGTTCACCGGCGAGGTATCGGCGCGCGTGTTTATCTCGTGCTCTACCGTTGCGGTGCACGTCAGTGGTTCTCCGTCCAACTGAAATGTATCGAAATATTCTTCGCATATCCGTAAGAGTGCCTGTTTTTTTCCGTATTTAAATGTTGCGTGCGTAGTAGTTGTCAGATTTGTCTCGAGCTAGTAGGCTTAAAATTTTTTCTTGCTTGTATCGTGTGTATTTTGGATTCGATTTTGCGTTCTATATCTTCGAGTGTGATGTTCAGCGTCTATATCTCGACTTCCGTATCGGTTGTATTTATGATACTAACGGGACACGTGTAATCCTTCGGTTCTACTAAGCAGTTTCCAAGGTAGATTCCTGGAGCTGTTTCCTCTGCTCGTACTATTCCTATCCGGTTTTGCTTCGTTATCGCTTTTACGATGGTTTCGCTGCGCGGTTTTAGGATTGTTTTGTTAAACGTATGGAATCTTAGCACGGCGTCTCCTATTTTTAATTGATTTTGATTATAATCACAGGATACCGAATGTTGTCGAAGGAAATCAATTCCTAGTATTCCTTCATATTCTATCGGAATGTCGTCTGTTACAACGTAAAATGCATGTTTTACCTTGTGATTTTCTATTTTAATCGTGGCGTACACTTTTCCTATGGTGTGTACTTTATGCCCGGTTATGCCTGTGAGCGCGATTTTACCTTCATGTATTAGGGTGTCGTCCTTTAAATGTTTCAATTTTATTAATGAGATGATCGACCCTGAGTCGTACAACATCTGTATTTTTTTGTCTTTTGCTTGTCGCATTGGTAATGTTATTAGCAATAAGTCCGTCTTTTTCTGTGTGCGTGGCATATCTTTAATATGTGTAACGCGATACTCAGATGCAGGTCGCGGTTGTCTCTTTCTCGTTTCCTCCTGCTCGTCTTCGCTGCTGCTACTTGCGCTATTGGCGTTCCTTTTCTGTTGTCGCGATTTCTTTTAGTCGCGTATATTTTCTTCGCGCGTTTTTTGCTGATTTCCGATTTTTAGTTTATCTGTACTACTTTTCGGTTTTCCGTTTAGACTCCAGCATTCGTCGCGGCTGTGTCCTGTTCTTTTGCAATGCGAGCAGTACTTACTTATCTCGTTTATTCGCGAGGGTTTTTCCGGTTTCGGGAGCGCGTATCGGCTGCTACGGCAATCGCGTCCGAAATGTCCGTTTTTTCCGCATTTAAAGCATTGAGGTGTCGGATTTCGACTATTTCGCGAGTAACTTAATTCGGTTTTATTTTTATTAACAAAACTACTTGTTCTCGCTGTTCCCGGTCTGAGTTTTTCTTCGGCGCTCGCGCCCGTTATCGCTTCTTGGTGCATCGTATATCGCTGCGCGCGTACGAGCACTTGTAATTCGTCGTGTAGCCCGATCTGGTAATTTATTAATGCCTGCGCTTAGATTGTTTGTTGAATCGTGCGTTTTGATAATGCGGAATGCTCTTTTCCTTTGATCATCGAATCGTATAATTCCATCGCTAATAAATCAACGCGTTGTCCGAAAGCGTGCGCAGTTTCATTCGGCTTTTGTTTTAGCGAGATGAATTCGATTTGTAAATGTTTCGTGCTTTGTTTCGACTGGTAAGAAGTCTCGAGTTGTTGCTTTAATTCGTCGAACGTTTGTATATCTCGCGTCTCAAAGTCCTGCATCGCTTTCCCTTTTAATTTTGTAAATAAGATTGCTTGAATTAACGATTTTTCGTCTGCGGGGTTTATGTTCTGAACAGCGTATTTGCACGCGTTTAAAAATTCTTGCAGTTTATGTCGCGAGGTTCCGTCGAACTCGGGGATCATTATTCTCTCTTCCTTTAACGGTAGATAATTCGGGGCGATGCTTCGTCGATTTCTGATATCGCGTCCCGTTCGCCCATATGTTGTTTCAAACGCATCGTTATCGTTTTCCCTGCTAGTGTCTGTATGACGGGGTAATTGCGCGTCCGCGCTCTTTAGTCGCGTTACTCGTATGTTTAACGAATGGATGTCCGCGCGTATTTCATTCAAAATGTGCATTATCTGTGTATAATCTCCTCTTTCTTCGCGGTTTGTTTCGGGAGGCGTCGTGCGATTCGCCTCCGCTATGTTTTGGTCCATCTGGCGAATGGATCGTCACATGTTTTCTATTTCCTCGTCTACCGCGCTTTTCGGCGGGTTCGCGGGAGTGCGTTCTTGCGGATTTCGTGATTCGGCCATATTATTTTCCTGTTGGCTATAAATCTCTTCCGGATCGAACAGATCGCTCTCGTAGAAAGTTAACGAAAATTCGCGTCGTAAAGATACTCTACTTGGAGTTCTGCTAATGTACGGTCGCATACGTCTAGTCTCACGTGGAGCGTTGTCAGTGGGGTCAGTCATATTACGCGGGAGTAGGCTTTCGTCCAAATTGTTAAATGGAAATTCGCGTTCTGTGACGACGTTTTCCGGTAACTCGGGCTCGCTTTCGCTCGAGTATTGCGTTTCTAAGTTTTTTCGCACGTTATAAAGATTTTCTCGCGGTGTTAAGCTTAATTTAATTGCTCGTCGGGTTGGTTCCCTCAGTAATCACGATCGGTTCGCTATCGGTTTCGGTATATTCGAACCTTCCGACATTCACGCAGTTATAATTATTAAATTTTTTCGGACTTACAATATTATGACGGCTCGCATGATCGCTCGCTGTGTTAGTAGGTCGCTGACGCTGCAGTCCTCCGCTCGGCGGCTGATACGGCTGACGATGCTCGTCGTACGGCGGTCGTTGTCCGGCGTCGGTGCGTTGTCCGTAGAGTTATCGTAGGTCGCGATGCTTGGCGGTTCACGTTTCTGCTACAGCTGTTGTGGCGATGCTTGTGTTCCGTCGATTGTGGTTTCAGTCAGCTTACGTTTTACGTGTGCTGGCGTGCCTGCCTTGTTTACACTCGGGATGCTTTGCAGGAAGGCTTGGCTGCTTTTGTCCGTCAACTTTAATTCGATTTGTAGCTGGCGTGCCCGTTTTTGAATACAGTTGTGTCTTTTTCAGGTCTTAGCGGGATGAGCTCGCTGACGTCCTCTGGCAAATCCCACCGCTGCCATTAATTTTGTTATGCCTCGGGTGAGGCACGGTAAATTTCGGGATCGTTGCCGGATTAAGATTAAGGAATATGGGATGCGTCTGGCAAGTTACCCGTAGCACTGGACACTTTTTATGTTAAATAAAACTTTTATTCATTACAAATGGTCTTAGTTATAATTCGTCCTCGTATTTATTATCTACTCGGGTCGCGTATCGTGTTAACTGACACTCGCGTGCTTAGAGTCGGGTTTACGTCGCTTGACTCGCTTCTCGCTCTCCACGATTTTTACTAAGTGTGACTATTCGATATTGCAATAATTATCGACACTTGCTGTTGACACTCGCGACTGTTAGCGCTACTGCCCGCGTATTAATTAAGGATAAAGACTGCCCGCCGCTCGTTAGCGATGGGTCTTTTTATTATCTCCCCTTGGTCTCCCAGGAGGGGATCGTTTAGCGACAAGACCATGTGTCGTGTCGCTCGATTTTTGCGGCAATATCCGGATGCAAGCTAAGGAGTTCTAAGTAGGACTTCTTTGCTTGCATTTTCACAATTTCCTTTTCGCTTTTAGGTAGGACCTCTACGTTGCATTTTCGCAACGTTCTTATTCCGCTTGCCTTGGTTTCCGCGTTTTCGTAATGAGTGATTGCGCGGTCGCCCGGGCTTCGCGCGTGGCTCGCGTTGTCAGCGCTTCGCTCGGTCAACGTTCGTAACGTGATCTGTATTCGCGTTACACGTTGAGCAATCATATCAACTAATATGTATTTAGAATAATATATTTAATAATTCGTGTATAGCCTGTTCGGGCTATAACAATGTTTCCCGGAACGTTGGATACTGTGTGAATAATTTTCTACACAAAAAACCAACAGTTACTTGACAATCTATTAAAATACAATTATTTGGTAAAATATTACCTGAAAATATTTCCTTAAGATTTCAACACGTAATCTATAAGATGATTTTTTAATACCATAAGATGTTACTTCTTTAATTAATTCAAAAAATTTTAAATCTGTCTTAGTAGATATAAAATCTTTAATGCTTTCTGTGTCAAAGTAAGCAGCAATAAATAATTGTAAAATGCTATGAAATGCACAAGTATTTGTTAATGAATATTTCTCTTTTCCAATGTGAACTGATCTTTAAGATAAATTATTACCATTTTTCATTATTGATATTTTACATATATTACTTTCTAATAAAAATTCATTTCGTATATTCTCCTTTTGTAAATATCTCCCTTTAGATTTGATATCCGCTGTTGCCAAGCCACGCCAATTTTCAATTTCTTTCGTTGCAATTATATCTTGAACATTATTATCGTTGGCATAGAACATATCCGTTGCTGTCCATATATTTTTTCCCCTATCGGCATAGAACATACATCCAAAACGTGTACGTACTTTTTGCGTACATAACACGTGTGTCCGCCGGTCGGTTCATGTCCATTTTCACAAGCTGGGCATTTTTTTCGCTTCTTACATTATTTTGCCCAACGATCTCGTTATCCTCTTTATTATAATGAATATCTTTTTCTAATTCTATTGTATCTTTTAACATAATCTGTTGACTATTTGCATTTACCATTTTTATACGACCACTCATAAAATTCACGTACTTCATCACAAATTCATCTGCACGCATAGGAGTTTTTTCAGTTTTTAACATAACATTTTTTATTATATTAAAATCGCTTTCTACGCTTGCACTGCTGGCTGGTACTCGACCAAATCCAAATCTATCTCGGCATATGCAAGACTATAAAGGCAGTAATTTTACATCTCTCATAAGATAATCAGCTAATTTGGGCATGTAATGTGCATTTTCCCTGTCTCCTTCATTATCAGCTAATAAAATCTTAACTTTATCGTCGATGTTTTTTGCCCAATGACTCCATTTATTGAAATTATTTTCTTCTTTGTCCTGTACATCATTATAATCTTTTAAACTTTCCGTATTTAACTCTTCAGGAAAATCTTTTGTAAGAAAATCTTTCATTTTTAGTTTATATTCTTCACATATTGTTTTTTTATTTTCCCTTGTTTTACCTTCTGTTTCGCTCCGCGCAATAATTAAAATTCCTTTTAATAAATTTTCTGCAATTTCAATATCCCGACATAAAATGAATTGTCCTAATATAGATAAATAAAATTGTTTTATACGAGGACGCGAATCTTTCAAAAAATTTGCATATTTTTTAATAAAATGTGCTACGTGCTATCGATACGTATATAGCAAGCAGGTAAATTATTTTCTTTGCATGCATCCGCATATTTGTCAAGCGTAAAATAATTGGTAAAACTTCGTACCGCTGCTGTTAATAATGCGCGTGAAAAATCGCACACAACTTCACGTGGTCGTGGTGCCCCAGATCGTGTCCACTCCATTAACCAATATTGAATAATATTTGTATTATGTCTTTCTGATAACATCTGTGATACTGGAAAAAGTCCACTTTTTTCCGAATTAACAACACAGTTATACAAAAATATGTGTCCTGTCTTTGATTTATAGGGCCTTTTAATTTTTTTAATAATATTACCAGTTGCGTCAATGTAAATGCATGCTATTTCATCGGATGTATATGTTCTATATACACCTAACTGATAATTTGACCAATAATGCACAAAAAATGGACTCAATCCTACGTTATGAATAATATTCTGTAATGGTCTTAATTGCATAATTTCTAGTGCTTTTATTGGATCTTTATGAAAATAATTTGTCTGCGTAACGTCATATTTAGCAACTCGCAAAACATTTGCACTAAATAAATGCGGAGGCTCTATGTTATCACAACTTTGCATTAAATTATCTGCCATTTCCGCTCTATATTTCATTACACTAGCTCCTTGTAAATTTTGAACAGTAGTTTGTCTAATGGAATTTCTTAAATATCGTTTTCCGCAACGTCCTTCTCCTTTAATAAACTTACATTTTATTTTTGTAGTTATTTCATCTGTATTATCTATAACACACTTTATTAACGATCCACATTTACCGTAAGCGTATCCCGATTCTCCATCGCGTACTAGTTTAACTCGTTTAAAATTAAAACCGCAAGATAACTTTGTACTTTCCCAAATTTTTTCACTAAATACCTGCTGCCATGTTTCGGGTTGCAATACTGTATATTGTCGCGTAGAAGCAGGTCGATCCTTATCTTTTCGTCTATACGTTTTATAAATAATCATGGAAGTAAAATCCGTTTTCGCCATTGTAATTGTGAAACATGATTGTTAGAACTATTGACTGATTCAAATGACGCGCCCAGTCAGATACTAGATATTTTTCTCTCATTACTTTCGTTACTCTATGCTGTAAGCGCGCGACTAACAAGGCGTTCCCGTCTTCCTTTTTTTTCCTCTTACATCCGGTTCTTGTGTGCGCTACCACGTTGTTCTTTCTTTTTATGTATCGAGAGTTTAACAAATATACTTTTGTATCACCGCAATCCATAGTGAAATACAGATTATTTCCTGACAACATCAACAATGATATATCTTTATTAATTAAAGACTCATCAGATTCGTTTAATGTTGATTCGCCTATTGTTTCAAAAGCAGTGCTTGGTACATCTGAAATTCGTTGTTGCACATTATAATCGATGTCCATCATTTGTTGATCAGGAGACACAGCGGGCTGCCCAGTTAATTTTTCTCTTATTTTGTATCTGTACATGTTACAAATGCATATAATGAATTTGGTGTTAAACGATTTTTCAAATTCTTTTGCTATTGTTATCCAAATTGCATTGCGTTTTCAAACAATCTTCTGATTTTCCTCCACAATTTGGTCCTTATATGTCATTAAAATTTCAACTAAAAGATTCTTATTTATCACTATCGGTCTTCCACGCATTTTCACAGTGTAATATTAGGTGTACAACTTCGCTTCCGTTGTTTTTTTTCCGAAATTCGAGGCTTTATTGTAAAAAACTGGTTATACATTTATGATTCAAAGTATTGTCCATCGCTGGCCACTACTTTCTCCCATCTTTCGGGCAGCGTACGAATACCGCGTTGAAAAAACTGGTCATCTTTTGAAGCGATCCACGATTCGATCCAATTTCTTACTTCTTCATAAGACCAGAAGTGCTGGTCAACCAGGCCGTATGCCATTGATCGAAACAAGTGATAGTCAGAGGGAGCAACGTCTGGAGAATACGGCGGGTGGGGTAGGACTTCCCATTTCAACGTTTCCAAGTATGTCTTGACCACTTTCGCAACATGGGGTCGAACATTGTCATGCTGCAAAATCACTTTTTTGTGTCTCTCGTTGTATTGCGGCCGTTTGTCTTTTAATGCTCGGCTCAAACGCATTAATTGCGTTCGATAACGATCGCCTGTGATTGTTTCAGTCGGTTTTAACAGCTCATAATACACTACGCCGAGCTGATCCCACCAAATACAGAGCATGACCTTGGAGCCGTGAATATTTTGGCCGTCGACGTGGAAGCATGGCCGGGATATCACCATGATTTTCTGCGCTTGGGGTTATCGTAATGAACCCATTTTTCGTCCCCAGTCACAATGCGATGCAGAAATCCCTTCCGTCTTTGCCTTTCAAGCAATTGTTCACAAGCAAACAAACGCCGTTCAACATCTCTCGGTTTCAACTCGTACGGCACCCAATTTCCTTGCTTCTGAATCATTCCTATGTCTTTGAGGCGTTTTGAAATTGCTTGTTGAGTCACTCCCAATGATCGTGCCAATTCTTCTTGACTTTGACTCGAGTCTTCATTAAGTAATGCCTCCAATTCTGCATCTTCGAAAACCTTCTCTCTTCCACCGCTATGCCGGTCTTCGACGTGAAAATCACCGTTCTTGAAGCGTTGAAATCACTCACGACACGTTCTTTCACTAATAGCGGCCTCACCATAAGTATTTGAGAGCATTCGATGAGCTTCAGCCGCAGATTTCTTCATATTGAAGCATTAAATTAAAACCACCCGCAAATGACGAAAATTTGGCTCGTAAACTGACATTTTCAATCGAGAATAACTTTATGATGCAGACACAAATCAACTAATTATGTTGACAGATGCCCAAGTTTATTGCATGACGTCTATGATCTATTTATTTCGACCACTACTTACCGCTAAAGCCATCTATAGGAAAACGGCGGAAGCAAAGTTGGACACCTAATATTACAAATAATTAAAATTAAGAGTTATATATTAACTAAACTAATTATAAATATGATAGTTATTAACTAAATAGTTATTAACTAAACTTCAACTAAAAGAAAAATCACTCTCGCGCGTCACTAACTCAACGAAAACTCGAAAATCACGATGTTTTCACTGCTACGATTGCGAGAACACTGACCGGCACAGCGCACAGTAAATAGGATGAGCAATATTGAAAAAAGAAGGAACGCGAGATAGTTGTGCGCGACGCGGATCTGATGTCAAAACAAAACGTGCCTTTATCTATTTTCCGACGATACAAAGCGCTGCCGAACATTTCGGCATGATGACATGAAAAGGCTTCTCTTCTTAAGAAATATATATACTACATATTGGCGTGAGACACTACTGTGTCTTTTTATATATATATACATATTTACAAAACTGTTTGAAATTAACAAAAATGAAATTTTGAGATATAGAACGATAAAAGATGATCATATATATCCTGTAAAGTAAACAGCAACAAATTCAATCGTATATATATTTGGATAATATGTAACGGGTGTACTTTTTATGAGCTCGCGGATTCGCTCGGTCGTGATCAGGGCTCGTAGAAAGTATGTGAGACACACGATGTAAATAAATTTATAAAGAACTGTTAATTTATTAGGCCTCTATCGGTGCGTAATAATAATACACAATGGCCCCGCGGAGCGGGGGTGCGGCGGATAGGAATGCGTTATCGACGGGGCGCGGTTGTTATGAATTGCGCGATCTTTACAATGAGGTTCGCTGTAGTATACGCGACGCGAATATAAACACGCCAGGTAGGCGGTGCGGGGCGCGTGGTCGGTTTGTTGTGACGGCGCGCGTGGTTCACAAAAACGTGTGAATCGGTTTAAATCGCCGAGACGATTTCTTATACGTATGCGGTACTATTAATATCGCGTATTCCCAGATGTTATGGGATGCGTGCGATATCGAGAAATCTCGAACGGGCAGCGAACTCGCTGTCCCTTGCTCGCACGCGGAGTACGGATTGACCAACGGTGTTGAGAAAACTCAGCGGGGTGGCGAACTCGCTAACCCACGGCTCGTCTGGTCGGATCGGTCAGAAGGTAGATCGTTTCTCGAGAACTCTCGAGAGAAGCGATCTCGGATTGCTAAGGATCGTAAAACGGTTCGGAAGCCGAGAATGCTCGGCGGAGGCTGCGAACTCGTCAACCTCACGTTCCGTCGTGTTTGCGATTTATTAGGATCGGATCAGGAAAGTCTCGAGCGTACAGCTCGAGCGATTCGGTTTCTGGTACGATTCTGGTAAATCTGGTGCCTGGATCTAAAAAGGCTGCCGTTATATACCCGAGCGATTAACGGTACCCGCGTCGTTCGCCCCCGGGTGGGGATAATGACGTATTGTTTTTCGGTAGGTAATTCGGTAATACGTCACCTCCCCTGGGCGAAACGGCGCGGCGTTTCGGCGGGTGTCGCTCGGGCGTTCACGGCAGCGTTCGGCGGTATTCGGCTTTCCGAATCTCGGCGGCCGTATAACGGCCGTACGGTTGTTTATCGCAACGGTGTATTTTATGTTTAAAAAATGGGCGCTCGGCGCCTCTGCCCCTGCCCGGCCGATGTTCGCCGGGCGGCAGACTTCCGGCGGTCTACTGCCGGGTAACAATGTGTCACCATGGGGGGTGCATTGTTACAAATATATTGTCCATAAATCATTTTAATATCTTAAACATGCGAGCAACATATTTTTTAAATTAATTTATATATAAGACCGCGCCGTATAAAGTCCGCGGCGACAAAGTATCGTGTTTCAATACTTTAAGGCGAGCAACAAATTCAATCTCTCATATATTTTGATAGTACATTGTCCACAGATTATTTTAACATCAAAAACATGCGAGCAACAAATTCTTTTAGTTAATTTACGTTATGATAGTGCGCGTCGTATAGGGTCCGCGCAAAACATGCACGCAACAAATTTCTTTGGTTACTTTTACTTCGCGCAAGTGGATGGCACGGCGCGGCGAGACTGAGTGTATAGTGGTATTAATAAAATAATATATTTTTTTTAAATTGTTTTTGTGTTATTTCAGAGCGACAAAATAGCAACAAATTCTAGTGTATTTGATTTTTTGTTTCGAGCATTCTATATATTTTTTTCACTATGGGGGGGGGGCTGGCTTAATGTCAAGCTGCCCCCCTCCCCCCAGCACTTTGAACGTAAATTCCTGCTAAACGGTTTGAGCAACAAAATCCGGACTACGGCAACTAATTAACACATAATTAGCACTAAATTATTTGATAAATGCGACTTTATTTGGCGTTGGTGGGGGGGGCCAACTTAATATGGGTCAACTCCGTGTGCTATCGAGAAAAGGCGCGTTTCTTTTCCGATAGCGCACATCTCCGTGTGCTAACGAGAAAAGGCGCGTTTCCTTCCCGATAGCGCACATCTTCGTGTGCTAACGAGAAAGGGCGCGTTTCTTGCCCGATAGCGCACATCTCCATGTGCTAACGAGAAAAGGCGCGGTTCATTCCCGATAGCGCACATCTCCGTATACTAACGAGAAAGGGCGCTTTTCTTTCCCGATAACGAAGAACGCTTTTTCTCGTTAGCACATGGAGATGTGCCCTATCGGAAAAGAAACGCGCCTTTTCTCGTTAGCACACGGAGGTGTGCCCTATCGGGAAAGAAACGCGCCTTTTTTCGTTAGCACACGGAGATGTGCGCTGTCGGGAGAGAAACACGGCTTTTCTCGTTAGCACACGGAAATGTGCCGTATCGGGAAAGAAACGCGCCTTTTCTCGTTAGCACACGGAGATGTGCGCTGTCGGGAGAGAAACGCGGCTTTTCTCGTTAGCGCACGGAGATGTGCGCTATCGGGAAAGAAACGCGCCTTTTCTCGTTAGCACACGGAGATGTGCGCTATCCGGAAAGAAACGCGTTTTTTCTCGTTAGCACACGGAGATGTGCGCTATCGGGATAATGTGTATTTTTATTGTGTGTTATCGGGATAATACGCGTTTTACTGTGTGCGCTGTCGGGATAATGCGCAATTTACTTTGTGCGCTATCGGGATAATGCGCCATTTACTTTGTGTGCTACCGGGATGTATGCTAAAGAGATGTGAGCTATCGGGAATTACGTTAAATTTTTTGTGTGCTGTCGGGATGTGGGCTATCGCGCCGTGCGTTAACGGGACCCTCCCGTGTCTCTCGAATCTCCGTTGTCTATTTATAGACACTCCAGTATAACGGATTCACAACGAAAAGTGAATTTCTTGCACAAATCTTTAGTGCTGATTTAAATACACAAATAGCATTTATACACGCGGATGAAGGTTTATTTCGTTTTTTGTTTTTATATCTGATAGAAAAAAAGACATTCTTTCTAGGTCAGCATTTGAATTTGAAATCTAACAGCATTCAAAAAAGACTTCAGATTGGGATATTTACGTTTTAAAATTTCTTTCCACATCTCATCAAAGTTTAATTTAGAAAAATGTTCTTTTTCTGCTATTGTAAAATCGAGATGTAAAGTATGCCACTCTTTTTTTAAAGCATTTTCATCGAAACCACCGAGGGTTTGAGCGACAAAAGAAACATTATTAAATGATGTTTCTCTATCAATGTTACATAATGCTGTGTTTAATTGGAAAACTTTTAATTTATATAAAAATTTATTTTTAATGGACAGTCTTTTACTAATTTCCTCGGCAGCAGTCACGTAAAATTGCAAACAATTATTTCGAATATTTCCAATTATGTCTGCGTGTCCTTCTTTCATTAAACTCTCGAGATATTCTTCACATTCAAATCCTACATTAATATCATTTAAAGACTTTTGGTTTTCATTTTCAGAAAATTTAAAATCATCATTACATACATTTTTTATAAGCTCTGGTTTTAAAGTGTTTAGAAACTGTTATTAAAAGCTCTACTGATTTTGGCTGCAATAAATGAATTCTTGTTTCCAGAGCTTGGAAAAACGCATTAAAAGAATTTAAAAAATTCAAAATATGTTTTAAAAATAACAAATGTGCTTTTACATCAGGATTTTGCATTATAGATAATAAATTTTTTCCTGACTTTGATTTTTCACTTACGACCATTTCGGTCAAAAAATGCTTGGTAGTGTCCCACAACTGAAGATGTCTTTTTTTACGTCCTGGCGACTCCACGATTCCTTCCTTCCGCGAAGTTGCGGCAATGATAATCGATCGGTGATAAAAATGAGTCGTTCGGTAAATAGAGCATCTTGCGCCACACATTTCTTTAAACATTTAGTCACTTATCAATATCTATATCTATGAGTAACCGTGGGAAAGACCGGTGACGAAATCATGCCGGTCGCCTAAAAATAAATAAAAATCAGTAGATATTCTCGCAATATAATTTTCCAGCGGAAGAATAAATTGATACCGAAAAGATAATAAAATTCCTTCTAACGAAATATTTGACAAATACAACTAAATCAATAATGACGAAACTTCTATAACAAAATATTCAGTAAATACAGCTGCATTAATATTGACAAAAATTAGTCATAAGGAAGTAAGACCTTTTCTAATCAGATCACGTGCGCAAGGGAAATCTAATGCTCAAGGGACTCTGAACTGATATCGAGATCACCAATCGACGATCACCACGGGTGAAAATTCGGAAAGTAGGAGAAACACTTCGCCTAATGAGGACACTGGCACAATCAAGAGACACGGTAGTGTCTCCCGCCAAGTCACGCGCAGCAACAGCGAGGCACCCCGGGTACCTATACGCGAGTCGGCTAGTTGAGATACCTTAGATTTATTGGACCTCAATAACGGCTGAACTGATCGTATTTTTAATAGGCTTAATCGATACCATGGGTTTAAATTATATAATAAAAGTGTCTTTATCTTTTTTCTACATGTATCGTGAACGGAGGTATATGAATGCAAAGTCTCAATGTAAAAATTTTCTTTTAAGAAACGTCCACGTCGTCATCATTCACGCAAGTCCCCAATGCGCATACGCGAATCTTGTACGGTTGGAGCCTTCGACATAAGATAGCACTCGCGGCACTTCGTGATGTTACTACTCGTATCTATACCTGCTTTTGACAGGTATAGGTTAAATTTGCAATGCAAGAGTGCAGTGTTATATAGCGTACGCTTTCATTTATAAAAAAGTAAAACTGCAAAATTCTTCGTGATACTTGCGGATAGTTGGATCAGATATAAAATACACATACACGTATCTGTTAGTAAACATATATAGAATAGAATATAAACATCCTGTCATAAATGTATAGAATATTTTCTTATCTTATTTATAGAGACAAATAAAATATTGCAAAAATAATTTATGCTATGTGTAAAAACAAAACATAATATCGCATTATATATAAAAATATTATATATTTATGATAAGAAAGAGATATATGTATTTTATAATATGTTTATTATAAGATATGTGTGTGTTTGTATTCTATACCTGATTCAATTATCCAAGTATCACGAAGAATTTTGCAGCTTCACTTTTTTATAAATGAAAGAGTGCTACGCTATATAATGTTGCACTCTGAAAAATTTAACTTATACCTGTCAAAAGCCACTATGGATAACTGCGAGAAGTTATCGATATAGAAATATAGACATACACATCAGTTAATATAGACATACGCGTCAAGAATACATATTTGAGTGCATTTGTCAAAGGAGTGTCATATAGTTTGTCATATAGTTATTTGTCATGCATCATATACAGTTACAGATAAGTATAAATAATATTGGTGAAATGCAGTCTGTGTGTAAGATCAAATTTCTATTTATTTTTTTAAATAAATTATAAATATAAATTTATTTTTTAGTGGAACTAGAAGAATTTTCGGGTGACACCCGTTTGGACACGGAACGATTGGACACCGCTCGATTGGACATGTAGTATGGGACACGGAACAATTGGACATTGCACGATTGGACACAGAATTATTGGACCTGCACGATTGGACACCGCACAATTGGACACGGACACTGCACGATTGGACACCGCACGGTTGGACACTGCACGATTGGACACCGCACGATTGGACACCGCACGATTGGACACGCACACTGCACGATTGGACACCGTACGATCGGACACTGCACGATTGGACACTGCATCATTAGACACTGCACGATTGGACACCGCACGATTGGACACTGCACGATTGGACACCGCATTATTGGACACTACACGATTGGACACAGTGGGTTTCGCCCCCCCCTTCGGGAGGGCTCCACTATCAAAAAACTAGACACATAGATTTGCGTTGAACCTCGCTTCGCGTGGAAAGTTGTAAACCTATGTGGAACCTTACTACGCATTAAAAAGTATATGCGTGGAGGCAGTATGTTCCGCCCCCCCCCTACGGGGGTGCTCCATTTCCGGAAGATATAACCTAACCCATACCTATTTCTGATTTAAAGCTAAAATTTATGCTTCTGCTTGTGCCCTCTCTATGCATAATTACCGGTGTCCAATCGTGCAGTGTCCAATCGTGCGGTGTCCAATCGTGCAGTGTCCAATCGTGCAGTGTCCAATCGTTCCGTGTCCAATACTACGTGTCCAATCGAGCGGTGTCCGATCGTTCCGTGTCCGAACGGGATACGCCCAGAATTTTCCAAGCTGTTGATAAGATTTTGACAAAGCCTGTAGCAACATGTTTATTGCAAACCAACATATTGTAATCAATTTTTATTTTAATGCTAATGCATCGCTTGAAATAGATGAAGCAACTTTTAGTATCGTTAATGAATATAATATATCTGTTACATAGTATTTTTCCATCTGTTAGAATGCTATTTGGTATATATATTTGGCAAATAAAATTCAGTATTAAAATTGACATTATCGATAATTTTGTTGTGTTTAGCATGGAGACAAAAATTGGTTACAATATGTTGATTTGCAATAGACATGTTGCCGCAGGCTTTGTCAAAATCTTATCAATAGCTTGAAAAATTTTTCTGGTTCCTTTTCTAGTTTCATTAAAAATAAATAGTAGGTTAGTAAGGGCGTGTTTGAGATTGAGCGTCTCCAACGGGAGCGCTCGAAAATTGGCGCGTTAGCGGCCATCTCGCGCGGCGCACGGCCCGCCGCGAATCAAATCACGCGCAAACAGCGGCGCTCAGCAAATCGCGCCAGGCCCGTTGCATTGTTCGTGCCGTTCAAAGCGGGCCACGCAGCGGTCACCCGAGAGAGCCGAAATTAATAACAAATGCGAATAACAAGTTCTAATTTTCCGAATCATCGCAAACAACAACCGGCGCGATCTTTTGAAACAAACACGTCGAATATTCTAGAAGCAGCAAAAGAACGGTTGTATATAAGCTCTCTCGGGGAACCACCGGGTGCACTCGATCGAGATTTATCCGAGACAGTGTGTGAATATCGTTAAACTATCGCTAAAGGACAGTCGCTCGCTTTTCCAATTCGTACTCTCGCTTACGAAACGCGAAGTTTCCGAGTCTAACAAAAGAGATTCTCGTCGCTCGCGATTAATCTGTCGCAGTTAAACCGCGTCGTTCATTCCGTCGCTCGCGGAATCGCGCCGATTACCATCGCTCATAATATTCACGATACATCCGCCGCTCGCGGACAGTATCTTTGCGCGTCCGGCACAAACGCAATCTCGCAGGGCTCCTCTTGCACACGTCCACTTCTATCTCGCACAGGGCTGTTCTAGCCCATTTTTCCCACGAGTGCGAGAGAGACAGACAGAGAGAGAGAGAGAGAAAGCGTATATTTATTAAACGCGCTCTGGGACGTTATCCCCTCAAGCGCACCAAACTCTGAAGATACAGTGAAGAAATTATAAACAAGTGTATTAATTGTGCATGTAGATGTGCTCTCGTATGCATGTGTATACAAACACCTAAGTATGTACGCGATACAATAAACATATATATACATGCATGTGTTTGTGTTGATGAGTGTGTATATGGAATATAAGTATTTGGATAGATGTATGTGTGTATAATGTGTGTATGTGTGTGTGATATGATGAGTACAAGTGCAAGAGTTAATATATCGTATGATATAGTATGCTTATGACTAACAAGTATGCCATACTATGGCAGGGTGCAGGATCAGCCGATATTAAGTCACAGTTGCATTGTACTTAATAGATGCTCGTATAGTTTACATTTGAAGTCGCCGGTTGACCTCGCGCAGCGAATGTCCGGCGGCAGGTCATTCCAAAGCTTAGAAGCACTGACTTTAAAAGAGTGCCCGAAGATCTCCGTTCTACACAAGGGAAGAGAGAGAAGATGCCCAGAAGCCCTAGTAGTTCTCGATGTCACAGCTGATTTAAGAGTGAGGCCGCTATATATTAGACTCGGCTGCTGAGTGCAAATAATCTTGAAGAGCAGGCATCCCACGAAATACTTTCTTCAGGTATCGATCTTGAGCCAGCGTAGCTCACCATAAAATGGTGTTAGATGTTCATCCCATCTGACGTTGAATGCAAATCTGATACAGGCATTTAATGCTCTGTATAGTTGCATGTTGAGTTGATCCGTGATATCCGTGAAAGCCGCACAACAATAATCCAGGTGCGGGGAAATTAGCGAGACTATCAACCGTATTTTTAGATTCTTGGGTAGTAAGTTTATAGATAATTTTAACTGGTATAATTTAGTCCGTATGTTCTTGACGACGTTATCCACATGCAAGTTCCAGGATAGAGTATTTGAGATCGTGACACCTAGATACTTGACATAAGTAAAGAGCTAAACCGCTGATCCATGGATGCTGATCGCAGGCAGTCGATCGAGTTCGATTGTATTTATATATCTGGCCGTACCGAAGATGATGACCTGCGTTTTAGCAGAATTCAACGTTAGTCCGTTGCAGCCAGCCCAATGGACTATGGACTTGATGTCCTCATTCACCTTGAGAATGCCATTTTGCAGATTGGATGGCTCGCAATGCAAATATATCTGCAGATCATCCGCATAAAAGTTATATTTGCAGTGATGCAGGACATTACCGATATCCGAGACATATGGTGAATAGCAGCGGGCCCAATACGGAACCCTGAGGAACTCCAGCCTTAATGTGAGCCAAGGATGAGATTACGCCCTCAAAACCGTCACGCACAGCATGCATTGCAGAGAGAGAGAGAAGGACGGAGATATGATTAGAAAGAGATAGAGCGATGGCCGCGGGGGGAAGTTCGGGCAGGAGGGAAAGCAGGGGGGTACGTAGGGCGAGACGGGAAGCGCGGCCGGGGGGGGGGGGGGGAAGCGGGGCGCGAGGGTGGGAGGTCGGAAGAGCGCGTGACGTCACGGGAAGGAGCGGGTACGAGTCGCCAAGATTGCCCGGGAGATGATGCTCGGCTCGATCGGGGGTCGCGGTTCCCGACTCGCCCCCTGCTTTCCCCCGCCCCCACGTCCCCCGCGGTCATCGCTCTATCTCTTTCTAATCATATCTCAGTCCTCCTCTCTCTCACGGACTGTCTCTCTCGCGCTCATGGAGATGGGCTAGAACCGACCATACTAGACGTCCAACGGAATCGACGAGATCGCCCGGGAGATGACACTCGACTCGATCGAAGTCGCGGTTTCTCCCGGCGCGACTCGAACTTGGCGCGACTCGACCTTAACGCGACTCGTTCCTTAGGGCGGGCGACGGCGATCCCTTCCGCCGCTTCTAGCGCGTGATCCGCTATCGCGATTCTTTAGGGACGCGCGTCGCTTCTATCGCGCGATCCGCGAGCGCACGCCGGGTATCCGGCGTCGAGGGAGACGGAGGATCGTCGGAGGGCGGTCGAACGAAGAGAGGAACGGTTAGCGGCGATACGAGCGCGTTTATCGCTGGAGCGAGACGGCGAATCGTCGAAAGATCGTGGAATAAAGAAAGATCGCTTTTTCGCGCGAGAGGAGGAGCGTTTTTATTGTTTCCTTTTACAACATTTTAGATATATTAATAATACAATATTTGATATATATTAATAATACAATATTTGATATATATTAATAATGCGATAATACGAATACGCGGATAAGCGTATCACGATTCTCCGAAGAGCAGAGCCTGCAGCTCGCAATCGATCAGATCGTTGCGGTCAAAGTTCTCGTTATCGCGTATCATCGCGGGAATAAGCGCAATATCGAGAAAACGAGTCAGCTTGTTATCCACATGCGCGGTTAAACCGCTTAAAGATGTAACGATGCGGTTGACGCAAAGCTCTAGGTTTAATATAGTTAGAACGGTGCTCTTCGATACGGCCAGACGAACCTTGGGCGTTTTGAGACGGAGTATTCGGAGATTGTTGAGTTTGCCGAATCGCAGCGTCAACTGTGCGATGTATATCGGCGCCGGAGGACGCGTCTCATCGCGCTCGTCGGAGCGAAAATACGATAGAAGCGTGGATCGTAGATCGAGCAGTTCCTTCGACATATCCGGCGTTAGCGAAATCTCCTCGCCGTGGCAATCTCCAAGGACGATCTCCACAAAAGAGGATCGACTAACGGTAACGCTGACCTCGAGATGTTTGTACGCGGTTTTGGTTAATTAGTAGCGTCTTTCTAAGATTTTGAGCGGTCGCGCGATCGAAACATCCGCGTCACGTCTAAGTGTCCGGTCGCGATTTCGTCTGAAAATGGATGCGGGCGATAAGAGAAACGACGCTAGCGGATTATTAGTTTAAATAAACGTTTAATAGTCTTACCCATTGTCCTGTTTAGCTCTTTTAGCGTATCCCGCGCTATCCTCGCGGTCTCGCTCGGTTAGCCTCGATCGATCGTCGAACGAATGCTGCTTTTACGGTAGCCCCCCATTGTCGCGTACATTATCGCTCGTTTTTTCTCGTTTGTAAGCTTTGCCATTCTCTGTCGACAATGAAGCGCTTAACTGATGGGTGATCTTTATATACTCGCGTAGAAATCGCTTCTTCCCCTTTCGCGCGCGTCCTCTCTTATATTCTATTTTTTAAAAATGACGGCAGAGTCGCTCTAGTCGTTCTCCTCGTCGATCCTCTCTCTCTCGGTCGCGTCGCCGAGACGATAGACGCGACTGAGGAGATCGCGCAATTGTCTTAGCAGCCCATCCGTAGGACACTCGATACCGAGCGCGTGTAGATCGAAAGGATCCGCCGAAGTTACGATATTCGTAAATTCGTTAAAAGCGTAGAACTGACGTTTGGCGAAGAAATACAGATTGCTGTCGATATATCGAAAAGCCGACGTTATCGCGGGCGGTATTCCGGGAAATATATCTTTTAACGGAGCGTGTCTAATGACTATCATGCGACACTCGTCGATCTCCGCCACCTTGTCGTCGTCGTAGATCGCGTAGGTTCGTTCCGTGTGCGTGTTTATCGCAGCGTTAATCTTAACGTTTTGGGGAAGTCTGATATCGTGGAGATATCTCGGCCAACCCGATTTTAGCTTAAGGCTGGGATATTCCGCGAGGTAGATCGAATCGTCCGCGAATAGCGCGTGATCGCCGAGGGTCTTCGATACGCGGCGGATAGGAGCGTGAAATTCGCCGGGAGAAACGCCGCGTATTCCGTGAGCGTCATGGGCCTACCGTAGCGTCTCTCGGTCACGTCGATCGACCATACATTGCGGCGATTAGCTATGTACAATCGGTGATTCATTATCAGCGCGGCGTCCACGCGCCGCAAAGCGCAGAGATCCGCGCGCGCGAGGTCGATTGGCGCTACGCTTGTCGTAGCGGGCGCCACGGTGGTCGCGGGAGTCGCCGTCGGATAGTTTCCGTCGTCGTGAGACCCGTACAAATTCTGTATAGCGAGAATATCTTCTATGCTCAGCTTAACCGGAAATTGATTCTCGATGTCGGGTATATACGGGAACAGTATCGAGTCGTTGCGCATGCTGTGTTGTAGACCCAAAGCGTGGCCGATCTCGTGCGTCAGCGTTGCAACAAATGATGCGTGTTGGGAGGATTTTTATTTAGATACACGTGCCACGGTTCCGAATTGTCAACGTGTACCTCCGACGCGAAATCTGTCGTTCCCGAGGTAAAGAACGCGGGAGCTATGGCTCCGTCGGGGAAACGCCGATATTCCGGCGATTCGCGTAAGTGTGCGCGCCCGTTCGATACGATATCAGTATATCGGGTCGCAGCAAGTCGCGCGCGAAGGTTAGCGACGAATTCACCGCCCATAACGCGAACGCCGCTTCGGCCGTTTGCGAGAGTTCCTCGCTAGCTATCTGAAAGTTCCACGTGAGACGCGTTTTCGGCCATTTTCGCGCGATAGGGCTATACGCGCGATCGGGAATGTCCGCGAGATCGCATCGCGATTTGCGCATAAGGCTAAGCGTAACGGCGTCTAATGCGCTGTTTCCCGATAATTGATAGTATTCCTGAAACAACGACAACGCGCGACGCAGAGATATCGTGTTATCGGACGACAGCGATTCTCCGTCGTCCTTTAGAAAACCGTACGCGCGCAAGAAGCGGAGCGCCTCGGCCTTCTCCAAGTTGACGGGCGCGGCGGCCATCGCGGCGACGAGCGTCGTCGCTAAAACGAGAAGAACCGTTCTCGCGTTAGTTATTGCGCGGAGCGGGGAAAGACGCGGGAAATTATCGAGAAACGCCGGGCGCGATTGATTCGCGCGTTCGGCGAGACGCCTATTTTTATTGTCGACGAATTCGACGCGGGTGCGGGCAGGGGGAAATGCGTCGACGATTCGTTCGAGGAAGAGTCGCGGCCCGCCTCGATTAGAGGGACGCGCCCTTTCGACGACGAGCGAACATCGGTCGATCGTCCGGGATACGCGTTGTCTAGCGGACGCTCGAGCACCTCTCGCGGTTTTACTTTTTTTACTATATCTATTTCAATTATTCGTTTATCTTCTAAGAAGGACACTCGACGAGCGATTAGAGAAACGTACCCCTTCCGGCGATGATAAACATTCATCGAGTATCCGGGATGCGCGTTATTTAGCGGGCGCTCGAGTCCCTCTTATCGCATTATTCTTTGTTATTTTCCTCTATAATTTATTTTTATTACTCGTTTATCTCCGCTCGTACCGCGGCATCCGCGCGTCGATCCTTGTAAACGCGAGATCGTTTCGAGAAGCGTCAAAGTATTCTCGCTCGCGAGATAGCGAAGTGACGAGGTGACGAAGCGCGAAACGGCGAAGAGCAAAGTGGCGAGGTGCGAAATAGCGAGAGTTAAAATCGATCACGAACTGCTCGATATGGAACGAATCGAATAGATAATTAACGCGGCCGATTACATTAATGTAAACGGAGATTTAATCGCGATAAAGTCCTACGTTTTGGGAGATCTCGTCTCGGATCTGCGCGAGGAGGCGCGAGGCGTTATCGAGAACAGTCCGGATTCGTTTAGACTCACCTTTCAGTTGGATGGAGACATCGATATCGCGCGTTTAATGTAAGTATTCAATCGGAATTTTTATAATACTTTCTATAATGCTTTTTATAATAAATTATAATTTTTTAATAACTTTTTTACTTTTTTACTTTAGACAACAGATAGAGGACTGCATAAGAACGGCGCGAGAATCGCTCCACGATCTAGTGACGAAGACGAGGACTATGCTCGCGCAGGCGCAAAGCGTTCACAGCGCGTTGCGCGACGCTCGCCGACGTGACGTCGCGCAAGCCCCCGAGCAATTCGAGTTTCGCGATCACGACTTCGCCGTCCCTGAGTTGATCGATAGGCTTCACAGACGCAAGGATAGGCGAGTCGTCGCGTCACCGATCGACAAGGAGCCCGAATCGCGGCCGATCGACGAGAAGCCCGAATCGCGACCGATCGACGAGGAGCCCGAATCGCAGCTAATTGGCGAGGAGCCTAAATCGCAACCGATGGAGGACGAGGCCGAACCGTCGATGATCGACGAGGGTGAACCGCCGGCGAGTGTACGATTGGAGGGTTACAAGCCCGAATCGCAGCCGTTCTTCGAGCTATAACTTTACACGCTAATAAGATTTGATTTTTGTTCGTACTTATATACTTCGTGTATCGCACGCGCGCATTTGTAAAATGTGATTTTTTACGAGTAAATACTATATATTAAACAAAGCATCGATTCTTTTCGCTTCTCTTTCCTTCTTCGACATCCTCCCGCTCTCGTGCTATCCTTCTTTCGCGCCTTTCGTAGTAAGCGTTGGCGCTCTTTTATCGCGGAAAGATACACGCTCGCGATAAAAATAGTGTTCGTTTAATATGTAAAGATAAATTTATTTTAAAATAATACACGTTTAATATAAAATACTAAAATAAAATAGATTTGTAATTGAATGTACGGCTCGTATGACTAAAATCAAATGTCGGTTTAAACTGGCAGTACCGAGCCAAGCGCGGTATAAAGAGCGCAAACACTGCTTTATTAATTACTAAATATACACTAATCGCGGACGTTTCGGCCCTTTTTTGGGGCCATCTTCAGCGCGGGAACAAAATAATACTGTCTTATATAACTAAACGCAACTGCGACATTCGGTGATGCATCCCGTGGATCTCTTACGCAACCGGCGACATCCCATCATTAAGAGAATCCATGTCCTTCCAAAGATAATTCCTCGAATTTCTTGGGTGGTAGATAGACATGTCAGTACTATTTTATTTAATCTATAAGTAAGTTGGTCGGTATAAGGCGGATGACCGAACAAAGTATTTAAAACAGTTGTGATGCTTACAAATGCACAGGTTGACACCGACCAATCGTAGATGTAATCGGAGAACTACACTCTCCAACTCTCGGAGGAACAATGACACACGGTAAATATGACATAATGTTGGTTTAGCCAGGTTGTCAACCAGACGTTAATAAACAATATACAAAATTAAAAACACGCAAATAAATAACACGATCCCGTGACAAAGTGGAAAGATTGACGCAAACGGTAAAAAATAACAAAAATAATAATAAAGTCGAAAATAATAAGATTAAATTGTTGACAAGGAGCGAAGCTTAGCAAGAACGGTAACAATAAATACCTAAAAACGCCATGAATATGAAATAGTAACAATCGGTAAACATTCCGAAAATAAATTAAATAAATAATCTTGATTGTGTCAATATGGTAAAATGTGAACAATAAGCAACGATATAATAAATAAAACAGATCTGATATCCAAGTCGAAAAAAGCTATTGTTGATAAAAAGGTTGTAAAATAAACTAAAAACCGCAGAATAAAGTAAACATCTCGGATGATAAACTTCTTTAGGAGGTATCAAAACAGTAAAATGATCATCTTAATTATAAACATATAAATAGAAAAAAAATATAAAAAAGTAATACATATGGAAACAAAGAAATAAAATTGTAAATGTAAATATGTGTAATAAGATCATCTTATTAATCGTCTTAAGTATAAACATATAAATAGAAAAATATAAAAAAGTAATAAATACGGAAATTAAATTATAAATA
The DNA here is from genome assembly GCA_907163055.1 of Formica aquilonia x Formica polyctena. NCBI lineage: Eukaryota > Metazoa > Arthropoda > Insecta > Hymenoptera > Formicidae > Formica > Formica aquilonia x Formica polyctena. Next base: position 125,814 of record CAJQTV010000265.1, read on the forward strand.
TGTGTAATAGGATAAGTTACGTGTAATGCAACAAATCAGATTTTAGGAAGCTTGTTGAGCGCAGTCAAATACGTCTCCGGAAGACATCCTGTATCAGTCTGCAGATTTAAACTCTCTTTCTGTCTCTTTATGTGTATTATCTCAGAAATCAGTCGCTTATGTAAATGTGGTTCGTTATCCAATACCTCCACACTGTCCCATTCAAAATCATGATCGAAAGACATCCTGTGATCGGTAATGACAGAGTGACTGGTCGTGCTTCTACGAATATGGTTTTTATGTTCAGCTATTCTCGTGTGTAATTGTCTCTTTATCTGTCCTACGTAGGATGCATCGCAGTTATTGCAATTGATCTTATAGACGACATTGCTGCGAGCGGTTTTTAAAAACATAACTAAGGACTTGAATGTGAAACTCTCCTATCGCAGCCTTAATAAAATGAAGAAGTTTATCAAAGTGCACAAAGATTCCTGCTCACAAACCGCTCGCAGCAATGTCGTCTATAAGATCAATTGCAATAACTGCGATGCATCCTACGTAGGACAGACAAAGAGACAATTACACACGAGAATAGCTGAACATAAAAACCATATTCGTAGAAGCACGACCAGTCACTCTGTCATTATTGATCACAGGATGTCTTTCGATCATGATTTTGAATGGGACAGTGTGGAGATATTGGATAACGAACCACATTTACATAAGCGACTGATTTCTGAGATAATACACATAAAGAGACAGAAAGAGAGTTTAAATCTGCAGACTGATACGGAATGTCTTCCGGAGACGTATTTGACTGCGCTCAACAAGCTTCCTAAAATCTGATTTGTTGCATTACACGTTACTTATCCTATTACACATATTTATAATTTAATTTCCGTATTTATTACTTTTTTATATTTTTCTATTTATATGTTTATACTTAAGACGATCAGTAAGATGATCTTATTACACATATTTACATTTACATTTTTATTTCTTTGTTTCCATATGTATTACTTTTTTATATTTTTTTTCTATTTATATGTTTATAATTAAGATGATCATTTTACTGTTTTGACACCTTCTGAAGAAGTTTATTATCCGAGATGTTTACTGTATTCTGCGGTTTTTAGTTTATTTGACAACCTTTTTATCAACAACAGCTTTTTTCGACTTGGATATCAGATCTGTTTTATTTATTATATTGTTGCTTATTGCTCACATTTTACCATATTGACACAATCAAGATTATTTATTTAATATATTTTCGGAATGTTTACCGATTGTCACTATTTCATATTCATGGGTGTTCGAGAAAGTAAGAGTTTTATAATTTTAAAGTTCGTGCATTGTTAGATCAAGGCTCGGCTGTTAGTTTTATCTCGGAATCGTTGTGTCAAACTATGCGCACGAAACGTTCCCGCGCGAGCCTCCACGTACAGTGTTTCTGCGAACGATACAGTGGCGTAACGAAATCTCAGGTGTCTCTTACTTTCGAGTCTTGTAACGGGCGAGGTTCCTCAACCTTTTCTTTGACGGCTTTCGTGTAACAAAAAATTACGTCATACGCTGGCTCAACAACTAAAACCGTAGATTATTGGCCGCATTTACGGAAATTATCTCTCGCGGATCCGGATCCGTTTTGCAATCATCCGATCCATCTGCTCATCGGATCAGATTTATATGGATCGTTATTAAAGCAAAAGGTAAAACATGGGCCGACCGGAACTCCGACGGCCCAGCTTACTGCTTTAGGATGGATATTATCCGGTCCTACCGGAATTTCTAATTCAATCACCGGTTCCGCGACTTCATTGAATTGCGTAACGATTCCTTCGCTCGATTCTCTCCTTCAAAAATTTTGGGAGATCGAGGAAATTTCTTCCGAACCTCAGCTGTCGGAAGAAGATAAAAAATGCGAACAACATTTTATCGAAACACATCAGCGCGCCGAAGACGGCCGCTATGTAATACGGTTACAATTTAAAACTAACCCTTCGCTCGATATAGGATCTTCGCGCGAAACTGCCGCGCTTCTTTATTCAAAATTAGAACAACGCATTCGAAAAAATCCGGATCTCGCGAAACCCCCATTCTTTCTTAAATGAATATAAATCTATGGGTCATATGGAACCTGTCTCCGACGAAAATCCGACGCTTTACCAAGCGGTATATATACCGCATCATCCGGTACTACGCGAGTCTAGCAGCACGACGAAACTTCGTGTAGTATTTAACGCGTCGTGCAAAACGAGTAACGGTTTTACATTAAATAATCATTTAATGACCGGGCCTAAATTACAACGCGATTTGTCCTCAATTATCCTTCGTTGGCGTCAGTTTCGTTATGTGTACACCGCCGATATCGAAAAGATGTTTCGACAGATCCGCGTTCATCGAGACGATGTCGATTTTTTACGGATTTTTTGGCGATCTAATATTAATACTCCGATACAATCTTATCGATTGCTTACAGTTACATACGGTACTGCTCCAGCTCCGTATTTAGCTATGCGCGTTATTAATCAATTAGCGCTCGACCAAAGTCATTCTTTTCCAAAAGCACAAGCAATAGTACAAGATTTTATTTACGTCGACGACGTTCTATTTGGCGCCGATGAAGTTCCGTCGCTAAAGGAAAGTCGCGATCAGCTTATGAAATTGATGGCGCGAGGCGGTTTTCATTTACGCAAATGGGCTGCCAATTCTATAGAATTATTAACAGACATTCCTCCGGGAGAGCATGAACTCGCTATCGCTCGTACATTCGATAAGGATGATACGTTTAAAGTGCTCGGACTTGAGTGGATACCACGAGAAGATTCTTTTCGTTTTCAAATCGAGTCACCTTCGGTCAATATGAATACGAAACGTTTGATACTATCATTTATCGCGAAGTTCTTCGATCCACTAGGATGGGTTTCTCCGGTAATAATCACCGCGAAAATTATGATTCAAGAACTGTGGCTAAGAAAACTCGATTGGGATTTTCCTATCGCGGCGGACTTGTTAGAATCCTGGAAAAAATATTGCGCGGAATTCATAAATTTAAAAGAAATTCGCATTCCGCGATGGACTGGAATGCATCTGGAAAATCTGGCTATCGAGTTGCACGGGTTCGCCGACGCGTCTAATCGCGCATACGCCGCTATCGTTTATTTAAGAATTCTCCGATCGCTCAGCGAATTTTCAGTAGTCTTAATCACTGCAAAATCAAAGGTAGCGCCGATTAAAACGATTAGCGTGCCGCGTCTAGAATTGAATGCCATAGTCTTATTAACTCGATTGCTAGAATTCGTGCAAATATCGTTAAATTTGCAGCATATTCCGATGTACGGATGGACAGATTCTTCTGTCGCGCTCGCATGGTTACGAGGCCATCCATCAAGATGGACTACTTATGTGGCGAATCGTGTATCGGAAGTACAAACCCGGCTGCCGTCGGTTAAATGGAATCACGTTCCATTTAAAGAAAATCCAGCGGATTGCGCGTCGCGAGGTTTGTCACCCGCTGAATTCCGCGATTTCGAACTTTGGTGGGCTGGCCCTGCCTGGTTGCGTTCCTCTTTTACCGCGTGGCCGATACATGATAAATTAAAAGGTCAACTTGATGCCGATCGTCAGATAATCCAAACCGAAACGCGAAATACGATCGTTTGTCATGCTCAACATATTCTGGAGTGGAAATTACCGAATGAAGTCTCTACGTGGAAGAAGTTAATTCGAGTCACGGCACGCGTGCAACGTTTTATTAATAATCTAAAATGTCGCGCGACCAATACGACCGCGAATACGACGTGCTTGTCCGCTGCCAAACTCAAAGAAGCTTCCTTGTTTTGGCTCCGTTACGTGCAACAACGTCATTTTCCATCCGAAATTCAAGCGTTAAACGATAATTGTTTACTGCCGAGATCCAGTTCTTTGTTATCGCTTCACCCCTTTCTCGGGAAAGATAAATTAATTCGCCTTGGCGGGCGGATTGACAATTCGTCACTCAGTTATGATGAACGGAATCCTATAATTTTACCGAAACATCGAATTTCGGATTTATTAATCGCTCAAGCTCATAAAGCCTCTCTTCATGGAGGCACTCAATTAATGTTAAGAATTTTACGCCAAAATTATTGGATAATTTCAGCGCGTACCAGTGTAAAATCTTTTATACATAGTTACGTAAAGTGCGTACGCGAAGCGCGCGTATCTCGCAACAGCTGATGGGGAATCTCCCCCGGCCCCGCGTCACGCCTTCGGCTCCGTTCTCGCACACAGGCGTCGATTACGCCGGGCCGATGAATATTATTCCGTCAGTCGGCCGCGGCCAACGATCCAAAAAATATTATGTTGCCGTTTTTATTTGTCTCTCGACAAAGGCCGTCCATTTAGAATATGTAGATGATTACGTTACCAACGGTTTTCTCTCCGACTTTCGGAGATTTGCAAGCCGTCGCGGTCTTCCATCCGACATGTACTGTGATAACGGCACTAATTTTCAAGGCGCGGACCGCGAATTATACACTACCTTTCAGCGACTTGTCGCCGACCCTCAAATACAAGACGCTATTGCTAATGATAACGTAAAATGGCATTTTATACCTCCCCCCGCTCCGCATTTCGGCGGACTTTGGGAAGCCGGTATCAAAAGATTAAAGTTTCATTTGAAACGAGCGATTGGTTCCCGAACATTATCGCAGATCGAGTTCGCTACGCTGCTATGTCAAATCGGGGCTTGCCTAAATTCCCGCCCGATTTCCGCGTTACATGACGATCCGAATGACTTTTCCGCGTTAACTCCGGGTCATTTTTTAGTCGGTCGTCCGTTAGTAAGCCCGCCTGAAGAATCTGTTTTAAATATTGATTCGAATCGGCTATCTCGATGGCAGCAAGTGCGTGCAATTTTAGAGCAGATCTGGCGTTCTTGATCTTCTGATTATTTGCATACATTGCAACAAAGGCATAAATGGCGAGAAAACAAACCGGAGCTCAAAATTAACGAGCTGGTATTGGTGAAAAATAATTTGGTACCTCCTTCGAAATGGGAACTTGTCCGAATATTAGACGTACATCCGGGATCGGATGGTCATGTCCGAGTAGTTACATTGCGTACTGCCAAAACCACTCTAAAGCGACCAATAACGCAGATCTGTCAGCTACCGATATCAAGTGACACTGGCTCTTAAATTAAGTTGCGTTTTCTTTATGCGTTAATCATTAGGTTCGACTTTAATTATCGTTACGCTCTGTGTATGTACATATATCTATTATAAGAACGCTTATGTAAATAACTCTATGCTAAGATTTACCGATTATGTTAACACGTTTATTTCGATTGAATCACCAACGATCTTTATCTGTACTCTTCTCCTATTATTGTATGTTTAAAATTTTGCTGTAGAGCTCTTCGGAACGTCTGATCAAGAATTATCATTAAGTTGCCGTGTATCGATTATGTTGGTAGGATTTAACCAGTTATTTCGTAACCTACCCGGTATACGAGGCGTGCGGGATGTTCGAGAAAGTAAGAGTTTTATAAATTATATTATTAATTTTGCTTCTCGAACGTTCTAAAGCGAGACGCTATGATCGAAGCCTTGTTTTCATTCCGTTTTTGTGGTTTCTTTGTATCGTTCGATTCTGACAAACACCTCGTTGTCGATCGCCGATTGGCTCTCGGAATCGAACGATCGAAATTCCGTTTTTTTTTGTGGTACACGTATCGACCGGGACTATTGTCCGTGGAAGGAAAAGTAGGGCTTTTCGTCGGGACTTCGTCGCAAGCCTTCACCGGGAGCACATCGAAAGTCTAACGCTCATATAATTATAGTTAGAACGATAATTCGCGTGTCCGATTATATCTTGCTGTCGCGTACGATTACCTAAGACGGTCCGGGAGTTGGTGTCGAAAGGAATAAACACTTTTCCACAAACTAACCCCGCTCAAATCATTTACGTCCTGTCTTCCTGATCGGCGAAACAAATAAATTCTGTTAATGTGGACGTGTAAATCGAAGGCGCGGCTACAATGGGTCTTTTAGATATTTATTGTTACCGTTCTTGCTAAGCTTCGCTCCTTGTCAACAATTTAATCTTATTATTCTCGACTTTATTATTATTTTTATTATTTTTTACCGTTTGCGTCAATCTTTCCACGTTGTCACGGGATCGTGTTATTTATTTGCGTGTTTTTGATTTTGTATATTGTTTATTAACGTCTGGTTGACAACCTAGCTAAACCAACATTATGTCATATTTACCGTGTGTCATTGTTCCTCCGAGAGTTGGAGAGTGTAGTTCTCCGATTACATCTACGATTGGTCGGTGTCAACCTGTGCATTTGTAAGCATCACAACTGTTTTAAATACTTTGTTCGGTCATCCGCCTTATACCGACCAACTTACTTATAGATTAAATAAAATAAGTACTGCCATGTCTATCTACCACCCAAGAAATTCGAGGAATTATCTTTGGAAGGACATGGATTCTCTTAATGATGGGATGTCGCCGGTTGCGTAAGAGATCCACGGGATGCATCACCGAATGTCGCAGTTGCGTTTAGTTATATAAGACAGTATTATTTTGTTTCCGCGCTGAAGATGGCCCCAAAAAAGGGCCGAAACGTCCGCGATTAGTGTATATTTAGTAATTAATAAAGCAGTGTTTGCGCTCTTTATACCGCGCTTGGCTCGGTACTGCCAGTTTAAACCGACATTTAAAATAGATTTATTTTAATTTTATTATAATGACACTAGTCAGTTAGATAATCGAACAATTTTCTGACGGACATCTGTATAAAATAGGAGATGCGTGAGCTATTAACGTGGGAAAGAATACGCGAACGCGATAAAAGAAAAACGCGGTTCGTTCGTATAGCGTGTATTTTGCGACAGTATGACGAATACATTTATTAAAGCTTAAAATAAATGATTAAATTTATAGATTATATAATTGACTCGATACATTATATATAAAGTTTAAAATATATAATTAAATTTATAGGGTATATAATTGATAATAGATTCAATACATTATATAAAGCTTAAAATATAATTAAATTTATAGATTAAATAATTGACTCGATAAACTATATAATATATGATGATGCATAATATACAATAATTCAATATAATTTATAATACAAACGAGTAGATTTAAGATGTTTTACATAGATATAAAATAATATAAAGTAATATAAAGTAATATAATATAGAATCAATCGCACATATTACGCAAATGATCGCGTCGTTCGAACCACCAATCGTGCAATTTGCAAGCGTTCTCCAACGCGCAATTCTTCGCGTGATATCCGCAGCGAAAGGTCCGCGAAGCGTTTAGAGTCTCCAGACGTTCAATGTCGTCGTAATCGGCGTCGATGGTCTCGACGGAGACGGGTACGTCGCGATCGTCGGCGACGTTTCCTAAGATCTCGATCAGCCATTATTTCTTCTCGTGACCTTTGACGTAGATTCTTATCGTCGAATCGGGGCTAAATTCTCGGCATACGGCGTCCCGAACGAGTCTTTTCATCGACCCGTAATTCACGTGTCCTTCGTTCCACTTTAATTGGTGATGGTTAGACGTCAACCAACACGCTAGCGATTTTTCCGCTCTCGTTAGCAAATCCCAAGACATCTTTGGGCGAAAGATGTGATGCGTCAATTCCGCGCCATTTCTTAACACGGCTACTTCTTTCGCGATGAATCTTTCGTGAACTACGAAACCATGAAGATCGACGAAGATCGGTGCGTCCATCGTCGTTGTTAGCGGTACTCGAAATGTTTGCCTCTATTATTCTCTCTTCATATTTTTTCGAATATCATCGCGCTTACACGATTCTGCGCACAACGTTGGTGAGCGGATTGTACTCTACCACTCGATCGTGAATGATAAGACAGTAAGCTGTGGTATTAGAGGGGATATTCTCCTTGCAATCGAACTCTACGCGAACGTCCACGGTGGCGCTCTTGATCGGCTCGTTCTGTCGAGAACAGTCGATGACTACGAGCGGGCCGTGGACTAAAAATTTATTCAGATTTAAGAGCGCTTCGTCATTGTCGCATCCATAGTACGTTCTTCAAAATTTCGAGTACATATCGTACAGCACTGCGACTTTGCGCTTATCGAAATCCAGATTCATGTCGTCGTAAGGATAAAAATCAGAATTAAGATACAATTTGACATTAGTCAGTTTGCAATCGTCGAATAGGGAAGGCTCCTCGTACAGAACGTTCTTCTTTCCGAACTGTAGCGCGAAGATAACGTATCGCGGTTTCTCGAGTTGCGTCGCCGCTTTGACAGCCCACGAATGTTTAGTCGTGCTCTGTAGAAGCGGAAACTCGTAGAGATTTCACGAGCGAAAAGCGACACTCAGGTATCGTCCGCTATCCAACGTGCGCAAAAACCTTAATTTATTAGCATTGTTTAACACTATATGAGGCATTCGCCACTGTAGCTTTAACAAAACGATTTTAGGCTCTTGCGTTTCGCGCAAT